>VXBQ01017439.1:280930-291564 GCA_013400175.1 Phainopepla nitens
TGCTCTTGAGGCCAGGGCAAGGACAGGAGTCTGTGTGTTAGAACCCGGAAATTTCTAGGACACTCTTGTGGCTGTTTCTGCTTTGTCTTGCTCCACACAGATCTGTACAGAACCACAGGAACCTTGGCCCTGTGCTTGTGGGTTTGCTCTGTCAGGTGCTACTGGCTGAATGGCAGGAAAGAGTATGACCATAACAGCTGTGCAGGAACAGTTAGTTGAGCTCTTCTAAAACAACAAACCAAAAAAAGTAGCCAGATATGTCAGCTGTCGTACATAAATCTGGTTTATTTCAAAACACCACTGGTTCCTTTCTGAGGTTACTCAGGCAAATTATGTGAGTCACCCATGTGAGTTTTTTCATATATCCACTGATGTCTATGAAATCCTTTTGGTTTTTGTTGCTGAGGCTGTTGTCAACCCCTGTTGTGTTTGACACTGATTCAAATACCCTTCTTGATAGAAATAGCCTCTCTAACTTTCCATGCCTGCATGGCCAGCTTCCCTAGCTTTGCTAACTATAGTACTATCTCTTGCTCAGCATTTTGTTATGTATAAACACCAAGGATGGATTCCTTTTCAGTTGCATCACTCTGTTTTTGTTGTGACATGCTTCTTCATGTCAAGGAATATCTGTTACTTGTCTCTGTGTGGGTTCCTTCTATCGATTCTGTCCTCAGGGCTGTTTCTCCTTTGTATGAATTAATTTTTCCTCTCCTCCCCCCAGTATGACTTAATTAGCCAGCTTAGTCACATTGGCACATCTTTCTCTTCCTGGGTCAGTGAAGGAGAAGCCCTGCAGTGCATTAACTTCATGGGGCATTGCAGTTAGATAGAATGTTTTGGACTCTTCCTCTGCTTACTGCACACTGCTGTGGAGACTCTGGCGCAGGAGAGGTGCTGCCTTTGGAAGCAGCAGTCTGGAGTAACTGGGCTGGAGTAGAAGGACCCTGGGTACAGGTCAGCCCATTGGTTTACAGTCTTCTGCCTAAACCTAATGCTTGGCCAAGCCTTGAGAGGATGGCAAGGTACTGCCAGTCTCTGAGGACGTGCAGGGGCACGATCCACGAGGCGTGATCCATGCACTCTTAGCACTCGTGTTATGTCCAGTGCAGTGCATGAGGTTGGTCTCAGGGAAGGCAGAGTTGCAGGGGCTCTGCAAAGCAGTTTGCATGGACTAAAATGCTTAACACAGAGCTGAGAGTGAAAACTGGGGCTTCTCTCAAGAGCTCTCTTGCCTGCTATGCTAATTTATCACATCATTCCTTGAATTGTGTGATTTCTGTGTTCCTTGTGGATGAGCCCTATCTGTGCAGCCCTGCTGTGGGGGTTGGAGTGTTGGTATCCTGATAAATGGCTGGGGTTATCCTCCCAGGAAACAGGACACAGTGCTTCAGAATCCCACACGCTGAAGGGAACCTGCAATCCAGGCCTCTATTGGATTAGTCTGGGGAACCAGTGGCTGTGCTGAAGGCAGCAGCCATCACTGCAGACTGAAAAGGGGTTTCCTCCCTGTCTCAGAAGTATCTGAGGTACAACAGTCTGAGCCACCCATGGGCCAGGAACCTGACCCTCAGACAGTAGGAGACATGTCTTCAGGCACATGTAGGCTGGAAAATACAGTAAAAATTCCTGGATTCCAGGCTCTTCTGCAAGGGAGGGCAGCTGCAGGAGGATGGCTGTCCCACTGGAACTGTGCCCCTGTATTTGTGCTCTGGTTGAAGAGATGAGGGTGAGGGAGGCCATGTGCAGTGGGGGGAGGTGATGGATGTGGAAACTCTAGTATTGCCACTTGCTCAAGTAGTGGGTGAAGGGTTGAGAAATAGGCTGGGGACTGGTAGCAAAAGCTAAACTATACCAGCTGTACCAGAGTATATCAACAGTAATAAAGCCCCAGAAGGGACAATAAGCCCTTGAGGTGGCAGGCCGAGATAACAGTTCGTGAAATAAAACCACATTTATCTCCTCTAGGGTGGAGTTGTTACTGATGTTACTGGGAGATAAAGATCTGGACAGAACTTTGTCCCTTGCAGGGCCTGGAGTGGCTTAGAGGGGCAAGGGAGAGGGAGTATCCCCTGCTTGCTGGAGATTCTTCACAAAAAGCACAAATCTACTTCTTCCCTCTCTATTGGTGTTTTTTTTCCAGAATATAGCCATGTTAACTGTGACAACCATGTGAATTTACCCCAGTTGTTCAAGGCAGCTGTGCTGTCTAGCCCTGCTGTGGCAGGGTCTCCATGCTTCTCCAGTGTTTTCTGGTTGTTTGACTTGACTCTGTTTGCTTCCACCTGTTGGACATACACCAGACCTCTTGAGCTGGAATTTGTTACTATAGATAGAATAGCAGGAGTTTCATTTTTGTTTCTGTTTTGTTTGACAGAAAGTGAAACAACTGACAGTGTTCCAAGCGATGAAGAAAATGCAGAGGTAGGTGCTTTCTGGACTTTTAGCAGTTTGGAGCAAGGTCTCAAGATCCATGCCCTGAGATATTTTTCCCCCTTCTCCATTGCAACTCTGTCTACCAGTGGAATATTCATTTTGGTAATAGCTGGGGGAGAAAAGCAGACCAGGAAGGTTTAGGGGATACAGATATTTGGATGACTGTCACAGAATTAATGTATCTCTACAAATTAGCTTCTCCTCATCTGTTCAGACTACAAGATTAATTTACATAATAAGATGCTCTGCAGTGCCATCAACAGTGCCAGCTAGTATGTTGACATGATGCATGATGTTGCTGAGTAGTGAGTATTTTATCTTGGTTGAAAGCTCAGTCACTTTGTTTTCCTTAAATGGCACCTGAACTCATATAATTGGAGGAAATGCTTACACGTATGACTGAAATGAAGCTAGAATGTTTGAGGTAGGTGGGGCAGAAAGCTTTCCTGAACAGTCAGTTGGGTATTGCTGGGTGAAAGGGATCCATGGGGAAAATAACCTGAGCTGCACATACACAAAACCACCACTTGCCTTTTATTTTGGGGCTGCCATCAAGGTACCAGACCTACCAATCTCCATGTGTACTTAAAGGCCAAGTGAAGCTCACTGAGGCCTCTTGGATGCCCTGTGCTCCAGCTGCATTTTTGCATAAGGCTGTTTGCAAAGCTCTCTCCTGCTGTGTCCTCCAGCAAAAGCTCTCTGAATCCTCCTTCTTGGAGGACCACCAGTTACGTGTCTGTATAATAGCTCAGCTAACCCACCTGGTCTCTGGTGCCTTGGCTGGGGTGGTACCTATGTGTAGACTGCCAGTAGTGACTCCACAGACCTCTTTTGACAGAACATGCCATTGCAGCATCTGTGGTGGGCAAACAGCTGGATGTTCACCTTCCTTTGATGAACTACTTCCCTGTGATGAGGGATGCACTGTCAAGTGACACTGCTTTCCCAGCAGCCTCACCTGTATTGCTAGTTTGGGTAGTGTTGGTCTGTGGCTGCCTCTTGGCAGGAAGATGCTCTCTTTGGTAACAGACAAGACACTACTATTTGGAGTTCTAAATGTCTGCATCCATTTTTGTCTCTGGTATACTGGGAATAAGGCCTTTATTTTCCATTCAGAAGAGCAGATAGCGCCTCTTGAGTGCTGGAGAGCCAACAAAATTTAAGCACGTGACTTCAGAGAAGGAGAAATGGCTGAGAGCAAAGACATCCTAAGCCAGTGGCTAGAGGCTCAGGCTCTTAGAGGTGGAATAATTCCTGTGCAATTTGTGAATATTTCTATCTTCATCTCATTACTTGGAGTACTTCACAAAGTTGTGTTCACTTTTACAGCCTTCCCTTCTTTCTTCCCTCATTTCTAGGGACGACTTCATTGGCAGAAAAAAAACATTGAAGGCAAACAGTATCTCAGCAATCTAGGAATGAGGAACACTTCTCATATGCTTCCCAGCATGGCAACTTTTGTAGCCAACAAGCCTGACCTCCAAGTCACCGTCAAAGAAGAAAGCTGCCCACTGCCTTACAACAGCTCCTGGCCTCCTTTCCCAGACATCCCTCTGCCACAAGTAGTGTCCACAGCCTCCACAAGCAGCAGCCAGCCAGACCGTGAGACACGGGCCAGCGTCATCAAGAAAACGTCAGACATCACCCAGTCAAGAGTCAAGAGCTGCTAAGCCTTTGACAGTGTGGTTTTTTTAGCTTTGTTTTGTTTGGTTTTGTATTTTATGTTTCTCTGAGAGAGGTTCATCCCTTGACGCACACGAGACAAACCCTAAGGTAAAGCCTTGGCAATAGAAAACATTGCAGTGTCTGCCTCCAGTGCCGGAGTGTTTTTTACTCAGGACTCCAGCAGTCAGTGTGTATACCTGAACCCATATTTCCAAGGTTGCTACATAGGAAAAGAACCCAAGAACTTTGGCCCACTCGCAGGTTCCAGTGTTTCAAAAGAGGACCAACCCACCACAAGGGAAGTGGTGCTGCTGCGCTTCTTGCTGTCAAGGCTGTGATGGAACTGAAAGCCTCAGAATGGGAGAGAAAATGTGAACTAGCTGGAATATTTTTAAATAAAGAAAAATCTATTGTGAATATTGTACATAGTGCAGTACTAGCAAAGTTGCAGTCTGCTTCTGCACCTTATTAAGAAAGCACTTACAAAAGGCCTTTTATTACCTTGCTCTACTTAATGGCACATTGAAGGTCCCTCTCCACCTGTATTCTTTTCCAAGGCTATTCTTGCTAAAGTGTCTTTAAAGAATAGAGGAAGGGAAAGGAAACTAAAACTTTCCATGTGGATTTCATATGTTCTGAGACTGCTTTCATCATGTTTGTTTCTAATCTGCTATGCTTGAATGCCGCGTGGTACAATAAAAAAAAGAAAGGAAACTTATTACAGAGATATTATGCAAATTCCCAGATTTAAGAAAGAAGAAAAATACTCTAATTCTAACCAGAGCAAGCTTTTTTATTTTTTATACAGGGGAATATTTTATTCAAAGTAAAATTCTAAAGTGAATATAATTTTTTTTAATCTTTTCTACAGCAAAATTTATAATTTTAAGATTCAGTCCTTGGTTATCAGCAGTTATGACATCCTTGTGGCACATTTTTTTTTTAATTTTGTAAAGGTGAAATAGCTTTTATGAGCTCATGTAGCAATCAGATTATCCTGTGGATTGATAATAAATATGGTATATAGTTAAATTTTTAATAATCCTCTTGTTTGTCTCTCATTTTTAATCTTTCAGAAGCCCCAGATGGCATGGGTCTGATAGGTGAATGTGACCTCTCAGAGTGAGAAATTAGTGTAAGCTGCCTTTACAATTTCTGGAGAACCTATCCAACAGGATGGGAAGTGCTGTGCTTGAGGCAGCTCGAGGTGAAAGAGCAACTAGAACTGTAAGGTGACTTTTTCAAGTTTGGCCTCAAATGTAGAGGTTGTGAGCTGGGGCACCTCTTCAGCTGTTAGTCCATGGCTGTGCTTTGAACAAGTTACCTCATGGAAGGGACCTCATCAAAATCCATCCCCCACCCAATGCGAGCTCAGCTGTACTTCCCCCATTCCTCAGAGATCTCCATGTGGCTTGCTTGCAGTTTCCTTGTCTGGAAAAATCTCTTTTTGCTGTTTCAACCAATTAATGGAATGAATCAGAAATCAAATTAGCATTGTCCAGGGCTTTCAGTGTGACTACATGACGGCAAGTTCTGGTTCCTGGAAAGCTGTAGAGTGTCTAAGTAAGGGTGCACAATGACTTGCCTGCTTGTGGCAGTGGGCAGCACTGCTGTGTCCACTGTGCACTGTGGGCTGGCACAGACAGAAGTTGAGAGCACTCACTCTTTTGCAGTTTTTTAAGCTGTTGTATGTGACTCAGATTGATTCAGGTACATAAAATACGTGGACAGAGTGTCCTTCAGATGTGATTACCATTCTCATCCCAGCCTGACAGGTGTGTGAGCTGAGAGCAGAGTATATTGGGCTGATGAGCAATAACGTGCACAAAAACGGCTGTGTCACAGGGAGATATGCTAGCTGGCTATTGAAAAGGGAAAATAATAAACAGAAGAATTTTGCTGTGTTCTTAACCTGATCCTACAGTTCCAAATTTCATCACAGGTCCATGTGAAACTTGTGATTTTGTCACCCACTACCCGGTGGCCTGGGAAGACAAGGTTAGAGCTTTGGTTAGAGTCAGAAGTAAGAGAAATGCCCAGGCAGTATTTGGAGTGGTACTAAAAACTTGCAAGGGTTAAAATTATGTATGTAAACTTCCTAGTTTCTGTCCCTTTCATTTGGTTGTGCATTTACCTTTCCAGTTTCTTAATTTCCAAGGCTGACTCAGGTGCCTACATGGAGCCTGACCCCCCAGCAGGGCTGCCAGAGCAGTATGAGGGCTGAGCTGTATTTTCTGTGTGTCCTGTCTGACTTGCCTTCAGCAAGCCTGGCTGGTCACTGGGGTAGGAAGACGGTTGTCCAAGGGCAATATATTTGTATACCACTGGGGTATACAAATGCTTGTTTGCAAAGTAAGAGCTACCACTTGCCAGGAGAAGGATTTGCTGCTCTTAGCATCACCTATCTGAAACTTATGAGTAGGCAGCAGGGAAAGGCAGGCACCCTCAGCCTAACCCATGAGTTAAGCTTTACATAGCTGAAGAAAGTTCCGTGGTCACATCTCTCCTCTGGTCACTCCATGTGGGAGTCAACACCAGCATGCAGATGGCCAGGCAACCTGGCTTGCTCTGCCCTTGATCCTGCGAGGAGGGCAGCTGAGCTGCAGAGCCACTGACCCCCACCTCGCTCCAGTAGCTGAGCAATAGGAGACACACACACACACACACACCCCCCTCTGGGAGCACGGTGTATGCTTGGTGAAATCCCCTCTTCCCAGGGCTTGTATGTTTGAACCTTTTCCAAGAGGTATCCAAGCATGGGAGTTACAGTATGCGTCCATAACACTGAGCCATCAAAGAGAGTATACACCTTGCAAAGACATGACGCCTCTGCAACGTGCTCAGACCAAATGCACTGTGGGGTGATGTCATGCAACAGAGGATTTCTTTGGGCTGGGACAGCAGATGTTCATTCTGAAATCCAGGGTTCTGTTGCGTTTGTTACCTGTGCTTGCACAAAGTCATAAAATCCATCCAGCCTTTAACAGCGTAACTGCCAGTTCAGCTCTGAAGCACTGGGAGCCAGGTGCCTGTCCATTAGCACTACAATACCAAGTTAACAATTAGCAATACCGAGTTAATCTTGTGCAATTCTGTGATGTGCTCTGCCAACAAGCCTGCAGCGGTCTCTGATGGGAGGCTGGGAGGGAGGTAAGGGCCAGGCTCTCCCTGTGCAGCTACCACACAGCTTGTGGCCAAGGCACTGCCCATGCTCTGGCAGTTCAAGCAGACCCCCTTGGGGAGCTCGGCTCGCAAGGAGCTGTGATATCAAGGTCGCTGGCAAGGTCTGATCCCCTTGACAGGGATGTCCACAAGGTAGGAGAGAAGTCATCAGGGGAGTAGCGGAACTAGAGAAGAGAGATTTGCTCGGGATCTGGGCTGTGCTCAGAGGTGCTTCTTGGGATGAGGGTACTTCTGAAGCTTCCCTGTTTAGGTTATGGCACTCACACAGCCTCCCTCTCTCCCACCACCTGGTCTCCTTATGAACTTTCTAGTGAAGGCTTACTCTACTCAGCATCCTCTCCCTCACTGAGGCCCTAGTGAGAGCTGCCTTTTCTATCCAGGCACTTGTTTTCTCAAACCTTTAGGAACTTTCAGTTAGTAGGACATGTCTAGTTGTAGAACAGTGTGAGTCAGGCAGGGAGGGGCACAGGGTAATGGGGTCCAGCCTGATGATATAGTCTCATATCCTTTGTAAATCAGAGTCTGTAGAATCTGGCTGCATAAGGTGATCTGCAACCAGAGAGAGCTGCTTTGAAGTCTGAGAAAATGTGAGGAATGGCAGTATTCAGCAAAAAGGAAATCTTAGCACAGGCTCCTCCTTTCTTTGCAGATTTACCAAAGGGGAATCACCCCCCTCTTACTATGGATACCTTTGCCCTTGGCTATTGCCAATATCCGTCACCTGAGCTTGTGTTTCTCACACTTTTCAAAATCACCTGAAGTGTGCCTACCCTCACCTGGAGAAGAAACTCAAGTATAAATATTTATCTACCACATGAGCAGAAACAGAGGTCATGTACAGGGTCTTGGGGATTTTAAAGACATGAGTCTGAAACAAGCCATGAGGTTAATTTCACATGCTCTTCTGTTCCCATCCCACACATACAAAGTTTACTGAGTGGATGATGCCTTGAGGGAGATGGTATCAGAGGAATATATATAGCTGTATGTAGGAGCTGAATTAACAGAGGAAGCAGTTATGGGAAGCTGGCTTGGATCTATTCCCTTGCCAGAAAAGCTAAGACCAGACCAATTATTTTGCAGGAGAGTTTATGAATAATTATAAATTTTCTTTTTCTTGGTTTGGAACGGGTCAAGACTATTACTGACAGACTCCTGTGAAGGTAGGATCATCCTTTTCATAACTCAGCTGAAGTAGTGGGAAAAATGAGGGAAAGCATGGGGAAAAAAAAAAAAAGCTAATTTTCCCAAGCATAAGTTTATCCAGGTGTGCTTATGAGTCACCTAATGTTTCAAACCAGGTTTCTGCTGGACATCCTCCTGGAGCCTGGCAGTATCCTCACAGGCAAAGATATTCAAATCCCATTCAAAATAATGCTAGGTGAGTCAGCTCAAAAATCCCCGGGACCAGGCTCTTACTCATTTTTTTTTTTTTTCCCAGCAGGTAGGGGTGGCCTCAGTTCCTGGTTTTTCCCAGCAGGTAGGGATGGCCTCAGTTCCTGTTTGCACATCTCCAGTGCCACCCCATTCCCTGCCCTGCCTGCACACATCAGCATGCGGGCAGGCGGGGCAGCGTGGGTACAACCTGAGCACTGCACGTTTGTTGGGAGTTCCTGGGAGGCAGTAGCCATTCATAACCTGAATATCTTTCCCCACAGGAAAATATATTCACTCTGCATTGGGATAAATGGGAGAAAGAGGTGTCTGTAGGAAGGGTGAAAATTGTCCATGCCAGTGCATGCTTTGGCTTTCCGCGGGGATCCTTGGAATCGCCAAGGTGTGCTAAAGGGTTTCTGCCTGGGGTAGCAAAAACCAGCTGGGTCTTTAAATCATTCCACTCTCACCCAAGACACATCTCTCTCTCTCCTCTCTCTCCCCATCTGCTTGCGGCTGGGGCTTCACCCAAGTTTAGAACAGGTACTGCTACATATCCTTTGCTCCAGTCTCTCCCTCCCTGTCACTAGCTTGGGTGGGACAGCTGGTAGGGGAGCCAAGAGGTGGCCATGGCATGGAGCTGTGTGATGGTGGCTGTGGAAGGAGGTGGGCTAGGGGCAGGGGCTGGGACACCCATCTCGCATCCTTAGATGTCTCAGGGAAACACTCCCTGCCCCTGTGCCCCTTCTGGCATCATCTCACTTGGTAGTGCAGGTGGCAGGCCAGGTTGGCTTCATCCCTGCTGCCTTAGGTTGGCTGCTTTTGCAGTCTGTTAATTACTTTTGCTGACTGGATTTGTTACAAGGGCCTGGTGAGGGGTTTGCTGGCACATGTGGGGGTGTTTCTTAAGCTGGAGAGGGTGCACTGTCTCCCTGCTGATGTTACAGCAAAAGAAACAGCTCAATGACGTTTCTGGCAAGTGTTTTGAGGGGGATTTCCACCTCTGCAGGAACAGCAGCAGGTGCACAATGTTTCTGTCAACAATAATGAAAATAGTAGTGGGGAGGAAGGAAACCACAGGGACCACAAATGGTGCTTTGCCCAGGACCCCAGACTTTCTGAGGGGGCAAAAGCAGTTGCACAAAGGCTTGGGATGCACAAAATTCATCTATGGTACACTATAACACTTCAAATTAGCTTTTTTTTCTGTGGGTGGCAGCTTTAAATAACTCAGCAAAGGCACAGAAAGCCCTATCATAATTTGGTGTATTACTTTTTGATGAGTAGCTTTTTGATGAGAGGTAGCTCCTTTGGGCTAGTTCTGCTCTCAGTTACACACCCATGGTCTAAATAATTCAGCAGCAGCTAAAAGGTGTGTTGCCAAGCTTCTCGCTGCTGCAGCTCCAAGCACTGCCCAGTGTCCTCAGTGAATTTGTGTTCAGAGCTAACTTTGGACTGGTGTCAGAAGGTTAAATGTCAGCGGAAGTAGCTCCTTGTTTTGTACAGGCTAATATTGGTGTAGAGACAGCAGAGAGGAATCCAAGTCACTGATTTTATTTTGATTTTGTAAGGAGTACCTCTCTCAGAGCTCTGTGCTGGAGCTGTTCTCTTGCTAGCGCCTGCTGTGGTACTGCCTTCATTCCTGCACTCTTCTAAGATATGGTTTCTCAGCTGATTTTTACACCTCATCCTGCCCTTTAAAGTCAGTGCCTTTGTAGATGTTTCTCCAGACTGTTTCTTAGGAGAAGGTGAACTTTTAAGGTGTCCACACTCAGGTAGCAGGATGGGGATTTGCCAAGGTGCTGTATTATTAACCCCTCACATTTTCTACCCTAAAATGTGGGGGAGCAGCAGGAAGTTGGGCGGGTGCTATGTGCCCGTTTAAAGATGTTATCTCTCACAGTCAGTGTTGTCAAGTTTCAGTTTTCGGTAGTATTTTTACTCTCAGGCAATTTTTTTTTCCCTGCTTTTTTTTT
>VXBQ01017439.1:291577-353474 GCA_013400175.1 Phainopepla nitens
AACTTACAAAATTACTGCCACACAGGTCACTGTAACGTTTTAAAGGCTATTTTTTGTTCCTGTTGCACATGACAAGGCACAGGTCTGTCAGATCCAGCAGCTGGGATACTTTTCTAAATACAGTCCTCTTGAGAGCAAGAAAATATTGAGATATAAATAGAGGCGTGGGCTTGTTTCTGGTGCAAGCCCTCAAGAGCTGATGGCTGTTAAAGTGTGTTTTAGTGCCTGGGGTGGGGTCAGTCTCAGCACCCCTGGAGGCTGTGTGGAGCTTCCAGATAGCCATGGCATTTGTGTGCACATTCAGCCACCTGGGCATTTGTGGGGCCGCTGCAGCCCAGCCCAGCTCCTCCTGCCTTCATTTTTGTTTTCCATTTGGCTTCCCTTCACATCTTTGGTTCCTTTAGCCAGGCTTCAGCCATTTCACATGCTCACTGCGTGACTCCTGCAGCTGGAGTCTGCCTCGTATCCTTTCCAGTCTGGTCCTCCTTTATCCCTCCTCCCCGGCTGCCTTCCTGCCCTCTTTCCCCATCAGCCTGCAGGGCCCTGCCAAGCCCCCTCTTGCTCCACCCTCCAATTTTCCCCAGCTGTATGACTTAGTACTTTCATCCTCTCATAAGTAGCCCCCAGCAGTGCTCTGGGCTCTGGGCATCTGCAGGGAATACTTCGATCCTGTACCACCCTCAGGGCAGCGTGCTGGTTTTGGCTGGGGCCAAAGTCTTGGGCTAAATGAACTTAATGGACATTCTGTGGACACTTCATGGACATTTTATGGACATTTTGCTGGGAATGATAGATGCACATTTTTCAAAGGGTGGGGAGGGGATGGTGGTTGATTAGGATGTACTGGATACTGTGGGACCTAAGCCTGACCTAAATGGTGTGGGATAAGGAGTGGAGAATGTGCTGGTTTCGGCTGGGGTAGAGTCGATTTTCTTCCTAGTACTAGGAGGAGGCTATGGTTTGGGTTTTTAACCAGAACTGCCCATTTTGCCTCCGGTGGAAGAGGATAAACCAATTCCCACGGATTACACAAACCGTGGCAGGGGCAGCCCTGAGTCACTGCTGTGGGGCTTTCCCCTGCCCCAGAGCACCGCCCTGCTGCTCCCAGTGGGGCTCATGGAGCACGAGCCGGGGGTGTGCCCGCTGCCTTGGGGGTGCTGCACCTTGCCATGGGGTGCTGTGGTACCCCGCGTGCACAGCCACGTCCCTGCTGCCAGCAGGGCAGGGGACCCTGCAGATGGCTCCATCCCCAGCTCCATCTCTTTCCCTAAAAGCCATTTCCCTGAAGGCTTCCGCTGCCCTGGCGCATGCACCCCGGTGTGACTCATCCTTGGATTTTGCACTTTTTTTGCAGCTTCCTTTGGCATTTGCTGTACTTTGCTGGAGAAAATGAGATAATTCCTGTTTTGCTGGAAGGCCTTACAGTGCCGTGGCTCAGTGCATTTTGGGAGAGTATTGCTACTCCAGCGACTGCTGTTTGGAGACACGAGTTTCTTGGTATCACAGAGAGACTTTGTGAGCATTTGGTGTTTATTGGTAGAGGAAAATTTACAGGGAAAATGTAAATGATGAGCACGAGCAAAGCTGATACAAGACCGCTTCGTGAGCATTTCAAAGGGTTCTTCTAAAATGAATTATATAAAATTAACTATGTAGAATAATAGAATCTCCTGAGGTTGAAAGGACCCACCAGAATCATCGAAATCCAACTCCTGGCACAGGACAGCCCCAAGAGTCACACCATGTGCCTGAGAGCATTGTCCAAACAATGTTCTTGAACTCTGTCAGGTTGGTGCTGTGATCACTTCCCTGGGGAGCCTGTTCCAGTGCCCAGCCATCCTCTGGGTGAAGAAACTTTTTCTGATATCCAACCTAAATCTCCCCTGACACAGCTTCCTCCCACTCCCATTGGTCCTGTCGCTGGTCACCACAGAGAAGACATCACTGCCTGACTTAGCTTCCCCTCACAGCAAAACTGTAGACCATGATAAGGTTTCCCCTCAGCCTCCTCTTCTCCAGGCTGAACTGACCGAGTGACCTCAGTCACTCCTCACTCAGCTTCCCCTCAAGGCCTTTCTACACAGAATGAATAGTTCTAAAATTAATTTTGTGTAGACGTGGCACTTAGGGACACGGTTTAGTGGTGGGCTTGGCAGTGTTTGGTTAATGGTTGGACTTCATGATCTAGGAGTAAATGATTCTATGACTAAAATATACATGCAAGCTTTCTGAAAGAAAAAAAATTGAAAGTTTAAAATCAGTTACTTAGAGATCAACAACTCTGCCATGTCTGGCCCCTCAGCTATTCTGGGGATCTGCCTGGGCACCCACATGCCCTGTGTCAGTCTGAATACACCCTTCCTTGGTGAATGCACCCAAATGTCCCAGCCAGCTCCTGCCACAGCTCAGTGTGGTGCTTCTGACTGGCGCAGCAACTGATAAATGCGAGCTGGGGAGTTCACAGCACTGTGACAGCAGGGCTTCTTTCACACAGTCAAGTGGCCACCTCTGCTGAAGTTATCCACACCTGAGCTTGTTCATTTTATGGTTTTATACTTTCAGGTTCCAGATGGGATAGAAGATAATCAAAACCAGAGCAGCACGATAAATAGTAGGGAATTACATTTACGACAAGTCCACATTTATTCATAGAAATCTGGTTAACTGGGTTCTAAATAGTTTTACTTAAATCTCTTAAGTTTCCATCTGAAAAAGGTCTTTAAAAGCATACAGATGATACTAAATCAAGTTCACTGCAGGCTTAGTTGCAGGAACAAGTTATCCCATCCCACTGATCCACTCTGTCTGTCTGCAGCAAATGCTAATTTGAGGTAACATAGCCTTGATGAAGGAAAAAAAAGGGGATTAGCTAAAGGAACATCCACCCCAGTAAGTCAGGGTGATGCAATTTTTATTTAGATGCTTTAATTAACCAAACACCATCCTCCTGTGTAAGGAAGCTTCTTGCTGCTCTGTGGGACTCAGAGGACTGAGGTGCAGGACAGCTCCATCAGAATGATTACCCCTCTCACTCTCTGTGCACATAATCACCACAGTCCTGCCAAGCTGAAACAATGTCCCAGCTGGGTCACTTCAGGTGAAGCCAACAGGATGTGCCCTGGCTTCCCTTCCCTTGGCAGCAGCACAAACATCCCCCGTGGCACGCCGGGAGCTGGTGCCCGTAGCCAGATGCACGCGGTCCCGCAGCGCCTGGCACCCTCTAGACAAGAGGTGTTTCTTTTCTCCTGTGCTAAATGACACACAATGCCAAGCCTTTCAACAAAAGAAAGCCTGGTCTCAGCAGGCATGAAGCTGCCTGGGTTGCCTCAGTCCTCCTTTGGATGTTTCTTCATGTGCTAACTTGAAGTTGTTACAAAGATAGGCTTCAGCTCCAAAGAGCGGTGTGAGGAAGAGCAAGCTGCCTGCCCCAAGCCAGCTGCCCCCAGTGGAAGAGGTGAAGGTATCAGGTATGGCTGTCAGGTCACCAGGTATGGCTCCAAAGCACCCAGATGGATCTGTACCCTGCTGGAGACCAAGGATGTTTGAGGGTTTCTAGAGAAATGCTGTCATGGGATCTGGGGAAGGATGTCCCGCCCAGCACCTCTGCTGCTTTTTCCAATGGCTTTGTTGATCTGGAGACAAGAACATGGTTTGTCCCTTAGAGCTACAACACCTCTCATGCTGTATATCCCTTAACATGTGCTAAGTGACCCCTCAAGTTCCTTGTTAGGACAGAGACAGCAAGGATATCCTCCAGGATATTCCCGCATCAGCTCAGCTGCTGGGGTGATACCTCTGCATTAGGGGTGCAGGGCCTGAATGGCCTTACCCTGATGTCCAGAGGGCTCAGGCTGTGGGAACTGCTGTAACTCACAAGCCAATTGCATTTTTCCTAGACGCCTTTCCTTTTGCAGCAAACCAGGTCTGTTTGGCCAAAGCTCAGGTTACCCTTTTGAATGCTATGTCAGTTTGAAGAGTGGAGACCCTCTTTTTTGGGAGGGTAAATCATGCTCTTGAATAAAAATTTGTGCGAAATTTATGCTGAGAATTTTATCTGCCTAATAAAATTTATATGCATTGGTTGAGGCCAGTTCTGGATTTTTGGCAGAGGCCAAATTGATGAAGACCTTACTCTTAGTAGTGTCCATGGCCTTGAGCTTTTTTTGAGGATCTTTTATATGCCTCTTATTGTAGCAGGAGCACATTTCACAAAGTTCAGAGTCCTTCACTCAGGCAGTAATGTCCTTCAGCTGACAATCTGCACACCTTCTTATGCATCCAGAAAACACCAGTAGCTGCTTTTGCCACAGTGCTGCCCTGAAAACTCACACTTGATTGTTTCTCCAGTGGGAACTCCACACTGTCTATCATCTCTGCTTTCCAGGGTCCAGAGCAGTGCTGCCCACCTTGTTCCCAAGCTGCCTACCTTCATGCTTACAAAAAAATCAGCATAAATACTTCAGAAACTTTTTAAAAAATGAAATATTATTCCTCTCTGACCCCATCTCTATTTAAAATTCTGCCAAACTGGGTGTCTCCTGCAAGTATGGGTGTAGTTACTGTCAGAGGGGCAGTACTGCCCAACAGCATTGACCTCAACTCCATTTTTGTCACAATTGGGCAGCAGTTTTGCGGAAGTCCAACCACATCCACTGAGACTGCACTCTCATTCTGCTTTTGTATATCTCTGGTAGGTGTTTCTGCTCTGCTTGGAGTGAAACCCCTTGTTTCATTGCTTTCCCTGACTGAGTAAATATGTACTCAGTGCCATGACATTGTTCTTTGGGCTTGGGCAGTTTCCAGCTGATTAATTATTACAGCCATGAGGTAGTTTTTACAACAGGAGGACAGGGATGTGCGTCAGATTGCTGGCCTGAATGGACCAGTATCCTGTCTCCAAGACTTTGGATAAGTATTTGGACAAGATTATTGGAGCCAGGGGAAGTGAACTTGCCTTGTCAGAGTGAATTTGTCCTTGGTAAATCCCCCTGCCGTTTGCTCATCAGCATTTTGAAGAGTTTGTGAGCTGGAGGCTGCATCCCATTGATTATTTAATCCCAGTGGACATACCTTGCACAAATGGGGGTTCTGATATTCCCTGGCAATGAGTTTCTTCATCCAAATATATGTTGCGCAAAAAAAGTGCTGCTCTTCAACTGCTTCAGAGCAATTGCCTGATAATTGAACCATAAAACAAGCATTCTGATTTTGCCATTTGTGCAGGCTAGGAACATGATGACATGTCCTATATGTTCACATTTCCCAGAACCATGCGTTCCCATGATTTGGGCACAGGTTAAATCTCAGTTTCCTGGACGAACACATTAGCAAGTGCCCGTGTTCAGTGACACTCTCTGGGCACACATCACAGGTGAGACCTGCATAACCCATTCGTGCTGCCTCTGGAAGCACTCTGGAGCTGCCTGCCATTGTGCTCCCTACCCAGCCATGAGCTGTGGCACTCTGCAAAGAGACAGGGCATGCAAATGTCTTGCACATCTGTATTTCCAACCATGCAGGGGAAAAAAGCCCATTGTGTGCAAACAAAAAACATACATTTGAGGTTTTTTAAAAGGCTTTTCTTTCAGACCGCTGTCTGGTTTTCACCGAGGAGAGTTACTTTCTTTCAAAGAGGAAGCAGGTGCTTAGGAAGGATTTGTTTTTGCAGCGAGTGGGAATTGCAGGACACTTGGGCATAGCTTGGCCCGCTTTGCCTGATTCAGAAAGCCCCACGCTCAGCAGAGCTGTGTGTGCTGAGCATCCCTCCCAGCCTGCGGGGTGGCAGCAGCCAGCAGCCCCTTGCCCTGGCAGCCTGGGGACACAAATGTTCATGCCTGCACCCAGGCTGTCCCTGCAGTGTGAAGGGCACCAGGCTGCCTTGTGTTTTACTACTTGATAAAAAGCAGAGACAAAAGAGAAATCCCTGTGGTGACAGAACGGTCCTGGAAAGAAGTGTCATTGTCAGTCAGGGGCCGAACATGGCACCTTGTTCTTGAGGAGTCTTGCAAGATTTAGCCAAAAGCCTAGACTTGACAGGGATGGGAAGGGGGAGGAGAGGAGGGCAATACTGGCTGTTTCTCTGTCCTTCTCTGGCTACCCTGTCTTTCCTACTTTAATGAAAGTGGCCACTGGATTGAGAAGTTTTGAGCAGGATTTGCTAACTGCTATGCCACCTGCTTCTCCACAAACATGGCAGAATCCAATTTCTTTTCTTCTTCCCAGGCTTTTCAAAGAAGTAAACACAGGTAATCAGTTTTTAACCAGAAATTTATTTCATCTTGTTGCCTCACCAATACTTCGACCGTTTCAGAGCTTTCATAGTCGTGGATGAGAAGCTCTTTCATTACTCACAAATGTGGGGAGAGTCCCCACTGTCCACCCTCACCTCCCACGGCAGCAGCTTGCAGGGAGCCAGGGCGGCCGTGCCCGGCTGCTCAGCTGGTTCCTGGGCTGTCTGCTGACAATGACCCTCGGGGCAAGGCCAGGATGAGGAGCAGGGCTCGGCTCCCTCTGGACACCCCGGGCTCAGCGCAGGGTTTGGGCACGGCACGGGTCGGGGCAGAGTGCTCGCCCTCCTTCCCCTCCAGTAGCCCATTGCACAGGCCTGCTGAGTGGAAGGGGGGAGAGAAAAGAAACAGGAACTTCTCTTTGGAATCACATCATCCCAAAACTGAGAGAGGAAGCGAAAGTTGAATAAAAGGGACTGTTTTCAGCAAAGGCTGTTGAACTTCCTAACCTCACAGTGAGCAGTTTCCATGCTACAGCCTATGGAGGCATGGCTTGATTCAGTGCAAGAGTTTCAGCTCCATAGTTCCTGTCACTCATTTGTATTAATTACCAGCTGGCACTGTATGAAACATTCTCTTGGTGTCCTCTAATGCAGAGGGAAATCTCAGACTACCTCTCGAGTGAAATTTAGCAAAAAGTTAATAAAGTCTCAATCTCTGAGTTTCTACACCCACTGTGGTTAGTATGACGTATCACACACTTATCCTAGCCCAAAAAGGAAACAGCACCTTGAATGTTTTTCTGTGCCTGCATCCCTCAAAAAACTCTGGCACAGCAGAAGTGTGGGCCTGATCTTCAGATGAATGGTTCCTACAATTTTCACTTGTGAAGGCTGAGAGCAGCCTAGTGGGAACTCACAAGCAGCAGGACTTTCAAAAGTGAGTGGGTGCTAAGGTTGAATGGCAAGTCAGAAAGATTTTAGCATCAACTCTCGTGCAAATCTCGCTTGAAATCTTATTAAACTCTCAGAAGACAACAGGTTAGCAGATACCAGTGACCTCACAGGTATCACGAGGCACTTGCCAACTCTGCTCCAGTGTAAAAAGGACCCTGATATTTCCTCTCATTTCATCATTGCATGTCCCAGATGTGATCAAAACCAATTTTGATCAAAAGAGGTAACTTTTTTCTTTTTTCAGATTGCAAAAGAGGAAAAAATGAGATAACCACAAGCATTGTTCTGTAGTGTGTATGACTAATCCATGAAAAATGCACAGAGGCACAATTTCCACTGGAAAATAAATGAAAAGTATGGTATGCTACCCCATAGCTTCCATAAAGTAGAACTTCATTGTGATCCAGGGCTCAAAAAGCAGTGTCTCCTCTCAGAGACACTCAAGATAAAGAGTTTCTTAAAATATCATTGAAAAATACTGTACTGGGCACTCAATAAGGTTCCCATCCTCAGGATGATATTTGCATCTGTTGCTCTAGGAAAAAGAAAACATTTCATATTTCTTAGACAAAACTAGGCTAAGATGGAATTATGGCTGGGAGCAGATTATTAAACTCCAAGTAAAACACATTACAGGACTGTAGCAATTATCTATCTAAACAAAGTATGTTAAAACTCTAGGAAAATCAGACCTGCAGGTAAATTTAAATGGAAATGTAAACACATGAACACAGAGACACATAGGCAGCTAAGCATGGCAGGGATGATGGTGCCTCTGTGAGCATGGTGTCAGTCCAACCCCACAATTTTGGGGCAGCACCTCATGGGATATAACCTGCTTCATCTGCTGAGGGCCCTGGGACCTTGTTCTTACACAATTTTGCCTCCTTTTAAATGAAAGTATATGTGAAAAATGGTGTTGATTTTTTTTTTTCATCAGGTCCAGATATTATCCTGGAACTCTTTCCCCTTAGTTGGTATAGCCATTAGACTATGTCAGTCCAAAACCTCAAATTTATTATTAGTTCTGTAAAAGGTCATACCACCATAAGACCCTGCCTTACCCCATCTTTAGCTTTCCAAGCATGCTGCCACATTGACTTTTTATAAATCTATGGAGCAGTTATCTCTTCATTTTAAAAAGCAGTTAAGTCCCCCTGGTATTCATGGGAAGATAGACACCAAATCTCTCATTTTCTGACCTCCAGATCCAGCTTATGATTGTTGAGATGAAATGCCTAGTTATGGCTTCCTCACCCAAATATTTACTCTTGGCTGTAGTTACCAACTGCAAATCCACATAATTCATACCTAAGGAGCCAGAACCACCAACCCTCCCCCCAGCTCCAGTTCTGCCTGCTGGCTGAGGAATAACCTCTCCCCCTCTCACAGAGATTTCTTTAAACCCAAGGCTGTAAATAAACTACTTTGAGGTTGGAGTTTCATGTCGTTTTAGGTCAGACTGAAAAATGCTTCCAGTAGCAATAAAAAAACTCCCCACTCTCCTTTCATTTCAGCTAAGTTTAAAAGAGACCTCATCTAAGCTGTTCATGTAAAAAACCTCTCACTCCCTCTCTCAAGTGGTTTGATGGGGTTTTACATCTCTATCTGATTTGCAGGGATTTTTTTGAGGCGTGTACACAGCATCTGCTGTCCCTGGGGCAGGTAAGCAGAGCTGCTTCTTGACTCTTGGGCTTTGCTTCAGCTCCTTTCTTAGAAAGTACAAGCCGTGCAGAAAACCTTGCTGAAAAGTCACTGCATGCCTTAGAAAGTGAAAAAAACAGTCAGACTTTGGGCAGGGCCTGAAAGTCTGACTGTTAGCACCACGTTCTGAAAGCTCCGAGGTGACAGAACTCCCCACAGCCTTGGGGAGGCAGTGGGTGGGTGCAGGGGGGCAGAACACCCCAGTCCCACCCCTCTGGCCTCCTGTGGCTTCCCCATAAGCAATTAGTGAGTAACTATCACACAGTTTAATCTCATATTATGTTATGCAGCAGAGACAGTTTAAAAATAGGTTTCTTGGTGGCAGCTCAAGCTTCCCATCCCCTGATGTGTGTCTGAGTATGGCTGTGATGGACATGGAGGCAAGAGCTTTGTTCAGCAGAACATGAACTGAGCAACTTTTTCTAGCTAGTTTCTGCAGATATTTTGAAGAGTGTCAGTGAAGCTGCTGCTGTGGACTGCTTTTGCCTGTATTCTGGAATTGAAATTTATCTCTAATGAAAGGGTAGAGGGAAAAAGAAACACAGGGACCTGCACTACTGCAAGCTCTTTGACAAAAGGGATTTAAATGCAAAGCAGGTGTGCCATGGCCTGGACCAGAGTATACAGAAATTAATCATGTGACACTGATGAGCAGAGAGCCCCAGCAGCAACAACTCCTCTCCAAGAGTCCTCAGATGAGGTGTAAGGAACAATCAGGTATGGCTGCCCTAAGCTGGGGCCATTTCCACCCCCCTCTCCACCAAAGCATTTTTACCATTTCTGTTTTCAGGCCATGCTGCTCAACTTTTGCAGAAACCGAGTTACTGTCCCATAGCCCAAGGCAGTCTTACTGTTCCCTAGTGGGCTGAGAGTGTTAAGATCATTCTTGCAATGCATGTCCCCATGGGAAGGTTATCAGAGAGTATTTGTTTTGCCACGTGGGCGTGAGACTACCCCATGACCCACTGGCATACACCAAAACCAGTATTCACTTCAGAAAAACTGACCTTTGCATGAGACTGACTTGAATTAGATGTTTTAATGAGAATAACTCACAGACACTGCCTGTTCTTTCTATCTTCCATACCACCTAAAGGTTTGCAGATGGTTTATGAGATGTTTCAGTCTGTGCTCTGACAGCTGCAAGATGTTCAGGTTGTTTATAGAGACTAGAAGAGAACGAATTCAGCCTTGGCCCCTTCCCCACCTACATGAGAAGCTATATGTGGAACAAAGTGTCTAATGTTTGCACTGAACCTCACTTCCACTTACAGAGCTGAAGACATGAGGAAACGAGCAGAAGACTGCAGGAACTGAATACAATCACAGACATCCCCTTGAGGCTTCTTTCAACACCCCGCTCTGCAATGCAGCTTTAATATTTTCACTGTTATTCTGATCAATACTCCTTTCTGATATGATCTTACTGGGGAGAAAAGGTGCTTCCTGAGGGAATGTAGAGCTGTGCATCCAGAACAAACACACTGAAGTATCTGTAACCTCTACATGACAGGAAAACTTTGCTCTGCCAACACCAGCTCTTCTCGGGCTTGTCATCACTTGGCAATTTTTGGTGTTCAGACATGCTGCTGACAGAAATTGTGTGAGTTGCTTAAACAGGAGAATCTGTGCTCTGGATAATGCCAGTGAATCATGATCAAACTTCTGGGAAAAGGTTTTTACCAAGGTTAGCCAACAGAGCTGTAAAGTCACTTACATCAGAGAAAAATGTCACATTTAAAGCAACAGAGGGGAAAAGTCTTGGCTAAGTGAGGGAAAGGCTTGAGAATTGACATTACTCTCTGAGGGAAGGGATAACTATCATGGGCACTTTTATTTGCTGTGAAATAAACTAGACACAGCAAACAGTAGCAGAGAATTCTGCTTAGTCCTGCAACAGCTATGAAACGCAGGACTATCAGAAAAGCAAAATCTGGAGCTTTTGCTCAGTGTGTGTTGAAAGGCCTGCTCCAAGCTGCTGTCTGTGACGGGTCAGCCTTTCCCTGCCACAAGGTGTGCCAAAAGCTGACACTGCATTGGGAAGGGTGGTGTGGCTGAGGAGCTTCGTCTACACCTGAGAATATGAGCCAGCTGACTGAAGTAAGAGCAGTGACATCTGAAGGCTGGTGTTTCATCCTCCCAGAGAAGGTGCTTTGGTGATCAGGAGCCTGGCAGCAGGCTGTCTTGCTCTGAAGCAGGTTTCTCATGACACAATGGGACATGTGATTAGGCAGAAAGCCTGCGGAGAATTCTCACTCTTGGGTTATAGGAAAAAGTGATTTTCACAGTTTCCAGGAATTAATGGTGAATGGTAAGATTAGCTAGGTTGGTTTTTGTGAACATTATATTAAGGACATGTGAGAAGAGCAAAATGGGATCGAAGACATGTCAAAAGAATGGCTTGCTCGGGGGCACAGCTTCACTTGGGACTCTGAGAGCAAAATGACTATGAAATATAACGAACCAGGGCCCCATCTGACTCCAGAACAACTCAAAGGTCCACATGGAATTTTGAACCACAGAGGTCAGAGATAGATTTCAGGGCACTGTATGGCTGAAGCCATGAAAAAGTGTTACATTTAAGAGGCTGCAGAGCAAAATACCACTGCCCAAGTAAGGGATCATGCTGTAGAGATCAGGAAGGGCATAACAGGCAATGAGCTAAGGTCTAAAGCTCTGCCTTTGTGGAACTCAAAACAAGTGCAAATCCTGGATTCTGGGAAAAGAATGGGTGGGAAGGAAGGGAAGGGGAAGGGGGTAGGGGGAAGGGAAGAGGGTAGGGGGAAGGGAAGGGCGAGGGGTGGATTAAAATCTAACCCAAGGAAATCCTCTGTACCTGTTGTAAGTTAAAAGCATAAAAATGTACAGTCACTATAGGCACGAAGACATTAATCTTCATGTTATTTGACTGGGGAGGCCCAGAAATTCAGATGCACAAGGCTCCTGTTTCTGTGTCATATGTCGTAGTGGATATTGCTATGATCCATGAATATTTTGTTCATTTTGGCACTGAGCAGATAGCAAGAAACTGGAAGGGGATCAAAAACCAGTAGACATGATTTAGGAGACACTGGAAGAACTGGCTTAAGAAACAAGCAAACAAATGTAAAATGGGATGAGAAATATGCTAGAGCTCTTTGGAGAGTACAAAACCACTGAGAGAGGAACTATTTAGTTTTATAGAACAGAATATAAACAAAATGAATGTACCATGAGCAACAAAGAGCTCTGCAAAATTAACACTAGCTGGTCTCACTGCTCTGATTTAAGTTACCAGTATTTTTTCCTGCATCTCAGCTACAACAGGTGCAGCAGCAAGACGGGCAGTGCAGCCTCCCCTCCACTGGCAGCCCTCTGCATGGTGGGTTTAAATCCTCACTTCTTCCAGGCTAGAACTGCACTCCAAACTTGGGTGAGCTTGGGTGGCCTGTGCAGATCTGCTGCCATCGCCCCAATACCTCCAGCAGTGCAGGGATGAAGAGGAAACAGTGGTTGGCAATTTCCACAGCTACCCCAGCAAGAAGAGATTCTTGTTGCTGTGAGTAACCCCCAGCAGCAGTTTCTCTGTGGGGGCCTTCAATAAATCTGTATGGAGATGAGGTAATAAAAACAAACACCTAGATCTGGTGCCCCATGCCAGAACCCCTCTTTTGAGTACTGCCAGCTCCAGAATGCCCTGCTTCACTTGCTCCTTACAGCTGCCTGGCCAGCAGCAGCTGGGCACTGCTGTCCTCTTTGTCCGCATCACCTGCAGTGCATCGACTGACCAGTGAGCCCCAACAACTTCAGATGATCTCTCCCACTCCTTCACAGTGCACAGCAGGAGAGAGGACCAACAGGAGGGGTGGGCTGCCACTTCAGAGAAGCCCACACCATGAACCCCTGAGTGCCAGCTTTTGTTTTTTCACCTTCGTGATTTGCGCATGCACGGAGAGCTGGCAGCATGTCGAGCACCCTTGCAGCTAAAATAATTCCCTTTCCAGCACTCACCCCTATTTCTAAAGCAGGCATGAAGTTGCAAATGCCCATACTGAGCCCATGCTAAATATTTCAGCCCATTCACATCAGAGCTTTTCTGTGAGGCACGGCTTGCTCCCAGCTGGTGGCCCTTTGTGGGATGCTCTTGCCTGCAAGCGACCAGAGGGGTGCTGTGCCCGCAGTGGGATGCCTGCCCTTGCACCCATGCATTCCCACCCCCATGCACTCAAGCACCAATGCATTCATCACCCACCTTCCCATGCACCACGAAGCCGCAGGAGCTCCTGCCAGCCCTGCAGCAGCGCTGTTTGCTGCCTCCCCTTCAGTGGCCATGGCAACTGTTGTTGTGTAATAAAGTGTTGCCAGGATCCAGGCCAGGAGCAGAGCTTCGTAAAGGAAATGAAAAATAAAATAAAAAAAAAAATAATCAAACCATGGAAAGGCATGATGTCAAGCCAATGAAATCCAAGTACCCCCTCTGCCTGGCGTCATGTGCAGTTTTCCACACTGGCTGCCTGCAGTCCAGCCTTGCCACGGCTGACCCAAGGAGCAGCAGCTGAAGAGTCACTGCCCAAACCCCATGTGGTTGTTTGTGCTACTGCGCTGTGGTTTTTTTCTCACAGTGATAATTAAGAACAAATTGTATCCATCAGCCATCTAGTTGCTCTTTAAGGAAGTGGTTCAGACCATGAAACATCTTAGCAAGCAGCTGAGCCGACAGAACAGGCTACCTACTGCAGGATACCATACTGGAGCAGCTTAAATACTTGTTCTTTTGACCCAGAGTTAATTGCATTTGCTTTGCTGAAAATCCCTTCATTGAAAGGTGTTTTTAAAAGCGCCAGAGCTTGAAGATCTCTCTAGGTTTGTCTTCATGTGGGGCAAATTCACCGAGGAAGCAGGAGGCCTGGGTGCAGGGAGGCCTGAACCCTTTCTGTGCCAGCCAGTTCAGATGCAGGAACCTGATCCCTGCTATGGTGAGCCCTTGCCAGGCCAGGGGTGTCCCAAACAAGCAATACACTTGCACCCGACGGAGCTGCAGCACAGCTGGGTTTTGCCTGGGTGATTTCTGAATGCCTCTCATTGCATAACAGGACAGAAGGAAAGACGGGCACTGGACAGGGAAACTCTCACCCCTTTTTTCTCAAAAGAACAGAGGGTGGAAAAGCAGGAACAGAGGTGAAGGAGCAGTTATCAACGGCCAGCCTTTAATTCCTGGATTCTACAAGGGCATCTCACCTCTGCAGCCTGCAGACCTTGCTGGGCTGGCCTGCCAGAAAGTGAGTTTGAGAGAATGAGAGAGAAATGGGGAAGGAAGGCTGTTTTCTAAACAAGGGAAGGGGAAATTGTCTCTGACCCAGACAGAGTGGAAATATGAGGAAATGCTGTGTTTATACTGGGCAATTTCTGTTTTTTTTCTCAGGGTTTTCAATCAACACTAGCCTTGGTAACTGGTGTCTGGGTGCTAAACACTCTGGGACAACAACACTGTGAGGAGGAAAAACACGAATGGAGCTTTAAACTACTTCCAAAAAGTACCCTGGTGGGTGCTGTTTCCCTGCCACTGCTTTCACTCACTGTAAAACCCAGTGTCCCACCTCAGTCAGAGAGACTGTGATGGCTCAGGAGAGCCCACAGCTCGTAGCTTCTTCAAGGTAGCAGTCACAGCCGCTTTCCCTCTCGATGGCAGTGAAAGCTCGCAGCTGTCAGCCTTCCTCCCCTGGCAGGATCCTCCGGGACAGCCGCAGCCTGCGGGAGGCGAGGAGCAGGGGAAGGTGCAGCCAGTGCTCTCCAGGAGATGTTAGCCGCCTTCCGTCACGCCTGGGACAAGGGCAGGAACTGCGGGTGAAAGTTTTCAGCCCTTAAAATGTATAAATGCGTGTTTATTTAAAAAGGGGCTTTGTGCAAAGACGTGGGGGCCCGCCCTTCCTTTCCCCCATCGCCACTGCAGTGTGCCAGCTCCCGTCCCTGCAGGGCCAAGGCTGATGCGCAGCCCGAGGCTCCCCCAGGCTCTCCTTCATGGACCTTCGGGATGGCGTTTGCGGCTCCGAGCAGAAGCACTCGCGTGTTCGGGCTGACATCTAGCGTCGGCATGGACGGTGCCTTTCCTCCCAGCGCGTCTGCAGTGGTCTGAAAGGAAGAAAGAAGAGGACTTCTCTTTGGATTAGTACTTTTAATCTGGTCAGAGACCTGATCCATAAGCCCGTGAGTATCTTCGCTCCGTTAAAGATGGAAGAAAATAATCACAGAACACTCAAAAGT
This sequence comes from Phainopepla nitens, assembly GCA_013400175.1. Classification (NCBI taxonomy): domain Eukaryota; kingdom Metazoa; phylum Chordata; class Aves; order Passeriformes; family Bombycillidae; genus Phainopepla; species Phainopepla nitens. The sequence continues at coordinate 306,705 of VXBQ01017439.1, forward strand.
GGAAATAAATACTGTTAAGGAAACTTCTCTACCCTAGATTTCCCGCAGCAGCGTCAGGTGTCTGATTTCAGCAGGGGGGAAACATTAGATAATTGAGTGGTACAGCAATAGCGACAGCTCAGCCTGGGTGGCTACAGGGAGGGACCACAAACAAAGGAACCCTGGGCTTTCATACCCTTACAGTCCATGTACCTGTTCCAATGGGTGGTTTTGGGTCTGGGGTCCTCTAGTTGTTCACTGGCTGGACAGTCATCACCCTGTGTCACCTTTCACCTGGGTTTTTCTGTTTTTGACTTAGATTTGTTTCAACCTTTCCACATGGTACAGTCAGGATAAAAGAAAAAAAAAAAAGGTTGTAACAGGCATTTTATCTGAAGCTGCAGAAACGGACTTCAGGCTTATAAATACGTGAAGGAAGAGGAAAACGTGTTTGTGCTCTACTTTCACCACAAAACTGGGAGGGATTCTTGTGCAAGAGGAGTCCCTAGGTCCTGTTGGTCAAAGTCCGTAGTATTTATGCTGGCTTTGCTAAAAGAGTCAGATGGAGTCAGAGAGCAGATCTTATCATCCTGACAGAGCAAGCATCCTGCCATTGAAATTTCCCCAGGAAGTTTCCTGTTGCTGTTTAACCTTTAAATATGTGGTCTTTCTTGTCAAATTTCCCATCAGATATCTCATTTCAGACAACCAGGGCATTCATATTTAAGTTAAGATGGTGCAGGGAATCTTGTGGAAGCATAAACTGTTTGCTCTGTACACACACTTGAACCTCAGAATGTACACAGAGATACTTTATATTAAACTCTGGCCTATTTCAGGACAAAATAGTCCCCCATATTGTTTTAGTTATAGTATATCTTACTCCATGAAACATCCAAATATATGCATATATGCATTTATGGCCACTGTTTATATTTGATACAGACCTTCTCTCTATCTTCATGGCCACATTGTTGCCATCACACAGCATGCAATCTGCCTTCCCAACATAAAACCAAAACAGCAGGGAGTTGATCTACAGAGAGTGGCATGCAAAAACTGAAAACAAACCTCTGAAGAGGAGCAAGCCCATCACCAACCCCTGCAGTTACTGAACCCCTGCAGTTATCCTTTAGTGACAGGTTCCCTCTCGGCTCAGCCACAATGCTCAGGGGTTTGGATGGTGGATCCTCAATGGAGAAAATGGTCTGACATAGCACAAACAATACACATCAAGGGTAGCAGCAGGAGTTTGGGGTTTCATTACCCTCTTCTATGATACCAAGGCCATCATAGCACTTGAAGAATTAGAGTTTTCTTCCAGAAGCCCTATTCCTGAACCAGCTGCTGCTGGAGGTACCCACTTGGGGAAACACTGCCTTTGCTGTGGTGAACCACAGCAGAAGGGGCTGTTTTGGGACAACACCTCAATTATTAAATCTGATGTGCTGGCTCAAAAGAAGAAGACAAAGCCCACTTCTCTCTTACAATGTATTCTTTTAGAGTGAGTGTTGTAAAGTATTAGCGGTTCCACATTTCTTAAAACCATATAATGCTTTTGTTTTGAGGAAAGGCATACTAACAGCTGCACAAGAGCCACATGAAAAACAACTACTTTGGATGAGTAATTGTGAATTTCTCCCTATGGGCCATCCAGAATGAAACTTGGTCCAGAGACTGGTGCTTCTCTTCTCTTCTTCAAAAGAGCTTTTCCAAGCTCCTCTGATCAGTATCCCACAGATGAAGTTGCTCAGTCCAGTGTTTTGGCTGCTTGGAAGTGCTGACTTGCTTCCAGCACACTTTTGAGTCTTGCCTTTTGGCTGGTGGCAGCAATGCTTCGCCACCCACAGACACTTTTCTAAGGAAAATGTTTCATACTGGGGTATGAGCAGCATTTATCTTTCAGTTTCTTTGGCTTCAAGTGTCATCTGTAGGAAAACATATTGCTCATGCAATGTATCTTTAATTACTATTTATCCAGTGTCTTGCTGACAGGTGCTGATGTCACACATTTTAAAACAACACGCTTGTAATTCATATTTAGAAAGTATTGGTGCAATCTACCCCTTGCAGGGGATTCCTGTGGCATATTCCAGAGCGTGGCAGCAGGGCTATGCTGACGAGGACTGAATGAGCAGGGAGAGGTATCCCACGGCCCTTCCAAGGGATGAGCCTGACCTCTGTGCAATCCTAGTTCCCACAGGAGAACAGGAATTGGAAATCACCTTCCCAGCCTACCAGAGCCGTGAAGGATGCTGGAGAGGCTGGGCACAAGAAAGTGCCTGGGGAATGGCGCAGCGACTGGCAAGGGGCAGCGTGAGCTGCCGGCATTCAGGCGAGAGAAAACCACATCAGAGAGACTCAAGCTGGTGTCAGCCACAGTGACACTACCAGAGAAGGGAGTAGATAGCACCAGTACTGTGCACAGGGGATGGAGAGCGTGCTGGCATGGGCTGTGCTTCCACAGCAAAGGACCATCTCCTGGATTTGGGCCTCACACCCAGGTGTGGGGACCTCAATACTTCTCCAGTCCAGCCAGGGTGGACACAATTTGAGATGCTCCCTTAAAGCATATTTTAAATCCCTGCCTGCAGTACTGGAAATATTCCTATTTTTCCTGAGACTCTGCTCTCTCTGAGCTGGTGCAGCCATTTCCAGCTTGTGGAGGAAACTGCAGCTGTGGGGGAGTATGGCAAAAGAAGCCAAACTCCAAACAAGCAGAGCAAGCAAGCTCTTAACTTTATTTCTTGGAAAAAAAGATATCCATTTCAAATGTTTCTTGCACCTGCTAAATGCATTAGCAGTGGTGTTGTATCCTGAACGGGCAGTCCTGACGAAAGAAAAATAGCTTCTTTGTTGTGATCTGGTGTGCTTGTGACAGCCATTCAGGGGACGATTTACAACTGTGTCCTGGAAGCTGGACAACCACGCTCAGCGCTCACATGGTTGCTCTCCGCAGTTTCCAAACTTCCTTGAAAGAGCTAAGCACTTTGCCACCTATTTTCTCTTTCAAAAAAACATCAGAATGAGGTTTTGCACGTGTTGGCCCTGCCAAGGAAAATAAGTCCTTATTGGGAATTGGAGGCAGAGGGCCTTTGGCCCTGGAGGTTATTACAGGGTGTCCAGTTCCAGCAGCTGACAGCACGGCAGGAAATCTCAGACGTTTTTTGCTGCCACGCTGTGGATTAACACATCAGCATAATGTCAGGAGGGAAAACACAGAAAACATGAGCCACGTGCTATTAAAACAGACTGAGCAAAGAGCTTGGTGGGTGTCAGGCTGCCCCGGGTGGCTGGTGCTGGAGGAACTGCCTGTGCTTCCCACTTTGGGCCACCAGCTGCCTGCCCTGCCTATGTGGCCTTAGCCACGCTTTTCCACTCCTCTGCATGGGAGGTGGCCAGGGACATGCCTACCAGGATGCAATCCAGAACCCAGTACCACAGTCCTGGTCAGCCCTGACCTATGGGAAACAAGAAGCTATTTTTTTCAAATAGGTTTTCACTCAAAAAACATGGTTGGGGAGGCCTGACTACTTCTGGCACAGTATATCAAAGAAAACAGTTGTGGCCTGCAGCACTCACAGGTGCAGCACAGGGTTCCCTGGAAACAAGGTGAACATGAACAACTTTGCCATCCCTTTCTGTGGTGCCTACTTAAAGTGGCAGTGAGCATGTGCTGTTTTTATGTGCTATTTGTTTTGGTGATAAAAGAGGAAGGATGACAAAGAAAAGTTTTTACTGGCAATCCTGAGCAGGAGAAAGGGCACATTTTCACCTGCTTCTCTGTTGCTCAGGGTGGTGCCTTCCAGCCCACTCCTGCCTGCCCTGTGTCAGCCTCAGGTATAGCTACAGGGAACAGTATAGGGAAACAAGAGCCTGAAGTGATTTGGCTTCATGACAACCTTCCTTGCCCCCTGAACAGGTAATAGATCAGGCAGCTGATGCTGCAGGGCTACCAGAAGAAAAGCACCTCTCAAAAAGAACGCAAAACACTGAGACTTCTGGGATCCCCTGGGATGATGGTTGCCCAGGAAGCAGTAAGCCTTCCTACTGTTTATTTCTCTTCATTTCAGGTAAACAGAGCTTTGTTTAGCTTCTTCTCCAAGAAAACCATAAAACTACCTACAGCTTTAACTTCTCGGAGTCATTCCAGCTGAAGGGAGCACCCAAGAGCAGCCCAGTGTGGGGTCGAATCAGGCAGAAGGGGCGACAGTGAGCACATACAGACGTGCTTCACACGTGCTCCCCCTTTGTTTGTTTGCCAGTGTCCAGATGGGCTGATCTGGGCTAGAGGAAAAGCTGTGCCACCAGAGGATATGTAAAACAGCAGGACAAGCAGGATGCCCTTGGCTGGAGGCAGGGATGTCTCTCTGCAGGTAGGAGATGGCCCCTGCAGTCCAGAGTCATACAAAAGAAGGAGAAAAGGAAAGTGGGGGCTCTTCAGGTTTGCAGCTTCTCCTGGTAGAATGAACTGTTACTTTCTAGGAAAGGTGAGATTGATTGAAAACATATTGACTTCAGGATGCCCATAGAAAGAGAAAAGCATTTTTACATAGCACTAAATAGGAGCCTCCACGCCGGGGGCATACTTCAGGGGAAGGAAAGGTATGATTTCACTCAAATCTATCACTCAAATCTATGGTAAGGGCTAAGAGAGCAGAAGAATGTCAAATGACAGACTGTCTTCACTACTGAAATTGGAAGATGTGATTATAAATCTCAGTACTGTGAGAAGAGCAGTAATACAAAGCCACAAAGTCAAGGTAACAGAAATAGGATGCAGATGTGGCATAGTGAATTCAGAACAGACTAATCCTATCTGCAACATCCAGATCTCACTGAAATCCTGCTGAAGTCTGCTTTGACTTGCAGTAAGAGATAATGAGAACAGAAGTCAAGGGAATTTGTCTCAGACAGACACCTCTGAGTACTCAGATGGAAAAATCAGATCAGATACCCCAGGACTGAGGGCTGTTCTAGCTCCTGTCCTCAGATGAAAGATTCTTGCCATCCCTGAGACCAGCTCCAGCCATAAGTAATATGATTTTGCAACCTGAGCACGCAGCTGGTGAGAGAAAGCAATGCTGAACCTGATGTCAAGATATGGCTGTGCCTTCCTCTAGAGAAGGACGTCATCCATGGTGCTTAGACAGGGATGGGACTTTACCTGTAAGAAAATCTGATGCAGATAAGACTTTGCTTGAGAAGTTGTAGCTTGTTGATGGAGAACCACCCAAAGCTGGGAAACAGATATGTGAATATTTCTTTACCCATAACAAGTGGTTGGGTTGTAAAACAGCTGTCTCTTCTCTGTGGGAGCAAATTCCCCAGAGGTAACTCAGCAGTCAGCTAGATGAGAACCAGGCACTCTTAGTTTCTGAACAATGGGCAAAATTGAGACTTTAATCTGTGTCCTCCAGGTGAGGATTTCAACCTCCAGCATAGCCTTACCAATGAATACTGTACAGTAATGAAAAGCCAGGACTGATGAAATAAAAAGTCTGAAAGCCAAGATGGACATTTTGCAGTGGCACACCAACAAAAGTAAGGGCAAGTACAGGCAGAAAACTCTCTGCAGCACAGGGCATGCTTGCTGCAGGCAGCCTGTCAGAGGCCAGCCTTTGGCACCTAATTATAAATATTCTCAGGTTAGCTTAAATAACTACTGTCAGAATAAAGGTCTGTTTCTTTGTTAGATCATGATGCAAGCCCAGCTCCCTCAGTTCTTAAGCTCTACTAATGTCAAAAGTTAAAGCTGTACTCCCTATAACCTCCAGGCTATAAAGGATGCCAAATGCCAAATATTTTTGAGTTTTAAAATGACATTTTATGCTAGACCTGAATAGTTTACTTTGTAGGTATACAAAGTTCAAGCTAATGTTTTAAGTCTCTTTGTGCTCCGTGTACAACTCTAGCAGAAAGATCAAACATAGAATATTTTTTTTTGTTCTTGGAAAGTAGGCACTGGAATACTTATTTGCCAGATATTTTAACCTCTCAAATTACCCCTTATTTAATGGGAAATTCTGAAACCCAAATACTTTGCTTAAGTAGGTCTACATTTGACAGCTGTAAGATTGTGCAAGATTGTTAGACTTTCATCTTATACTTCCATCTTTTAAGGCTGATGCTTAAGCAAGATCATAAACTGGCAGGAACTGTTGTGCAAGGCACTGGTGGACGTGCAGAATACTCTATTGTTTTCTTGGAGGAGCCACTGGCATATGAATGGATATGCTGAGTTCAAGCCCTGAGGAACATGTTAGTGTCACAACACAGCAGGATTATTAACACCTACTTTATTTGGTTGATTGTAGTTTCATATTTTTATACTGAATAAACTAAGTAACCTTGACCAACCTGCTTAGCTTTCCAAGTTTTCATCTCCACTCACACCACTAGGTGTTGACCCCAGTTTCTAGAATAGCAGTAAAATTCTTCACCACAGTTTCCCACAGTACAAGAAATGACCACACAGCATAGATGAAGTAGAATATTAGAATATGCAGTATTCAGGTGCTTAGGACTGATTATCTGATTTTGCTATCTAGCAAACTTAACTTCTCTGACTTCAACAGAGAAATGCATTGCAAAAGGTTTCCTCAGTGAGATAGAAACTCCTGTGTTTCAGAACACTAATGTTCAGACAAGCACAGTCTTGGGCTAATTAAGTAGTAATGTTGCAGAGATGTGAGTTATAAATGTTGGGGAAATAGTGGTGGTGGAGATGGGTTGATATCCAAGCAAAACTCAAATTCTTTGGAAGGGTTGAAGACTAGTTTCAGTCCAAGACAATGACACCCTCCCCTTGAGCTAGACAGTTCTGTGCTCAGGCTGACACATCATGGGGTGAGGGAGGAGGTGGTCTGGTGTCACATGCAGCCATCAGCTGGTGCAGGCTTCCCAGTGTTTCTTGACCTGAGCTCCTATGTATCTTTCAGTGACAGAGGTTCCCTGTGCAGTGAGTTTAGGCCCACTGCTGAACCGTTTATTTTTCTTAATTGCCTTCACGACCGCTAGGAAGTAATCCATAACCCTCTGTGGCTCTGCAGGGCTCAGGTTAAAATTGTTTGTCCAACCCACACTAGCTATATGAAACATGCTTTTCCTTAGGGGCCTCTTTCGGGAGCTTATTTTGCAGGGGTATTTGCATCCTCTCCTTCCCACCTCAGGCGTGCAGATGTGCAGCCTCTCCCGCTGGGCAGCAGCTGGCTGGTATAGGGGGCTGACATCAGGCAGCACTGACTGTGTTCAGTCCTGTTGGAGACATATCCCCCCTGCTTGGCCCCCCAACACTTCTCTTACCGGCTGTGAATGTCCACTGCAGCTGCTCAGGTATCTGTGTAAAGTGGGCGAGAGTGAGCTGCAATTACTGCCCAAGAGAAACCATTAAGAGAAGGTGCTCTTGGAGGTCTGGGTAGTGATCATATAACACTGAGCTGAGAGAGATATTAAACAAAACACTTGAAAGGTTCTCCCACTGATTAAATACTCCTGTTCACCCTCTGTAAGAACATAAAGTAGGATGGCTGGAGCGTGTTCTGTTTGCATTTACCAGCCCTGGGTGCAGTTTCTTCCTGTGACTTTGTCCCACCTAGGCTTTTAACAGTCAGGGTCTCCAGGGAAAAGGCCTGGCACACCCGAATAGTGCTGTGGTGTGAGGAGCCACCCCCAGTGCTCAGTCTGGTTACACTTCATGAAAGCACAGCCTGCTCCCCAAGGAGACCATTGTCAGCGAGCATCGACAGAGCAGTGCTGACCATGATGCACCAAGCCCATGCAGCTCTTTGCAAGGAAACTGGGAGCAACAGAGGGGTTTCCACTGGTTCATTACATTTCTTCATCTCCAAGAGATATTCTTCAACTAGAAGGGTTGTTGATACGATTTGTGACGGTGGCAGTGAAGGACAGAGTAGGAGATTTGAAGAGGTGCTCTCTAAACATCACAATTGCCTAAACGGAGGCACTTCAAAGAACATTAAACAGCCCCTGGCTGTCAGTCAGGGGAGTCACTGTCCCACTTTGATGTACTCATTATTCAGCATGTGAATGTTTTCAGTAAGGCAAGTCTCATACCAGATAGGTAGGTTAGAGGAAAACTTTGTCTCAAGAAACAGTGAAAGATCACTGCTTTTCTCCAGGAAAGCTGGATTTTCTGGCTTTGAAATGCTCTGGAGCTAACAAGTGCGTGACTTTATCATATACATCTGCACATGACTGACAGCAAGAGCAGCCCACTTCTTACGTCTTGAATTCCTTGTGACTGAGCAACTGCACACCACAAGATCACAGAAATAACTGACCTGACACAAAGTATCATCCAGGAAGATGCAGAAGCATTTGTGAGAATCCACACGGCAGGAGCAAAGAAACTGATACTAAACTCCTGCAGCCAATGACTTCTACCAAGGTGAGACCTTCTGTCAGCTCAGAAGGCTGATACACATATTGCCAGAGGTTTTCTGTGGAAGAGGGGCCAGTACCACCTGTGACTTTTTTATCTTGGGTTTGGTGGGGAGGACAGGAAGAAGAACCTTAGATCAGCAGAATTAAAACTTCAGACTGGCACAAACCCTCTTCTTCTTCTTCTTCTTCTTCTTCTTCTTCTTAGAAATGCAAGCAGATCAAGGCTTTTATGTCTGGATGTGGCCTGCCTTCTTCTCTAATGACAGAAAAGAAACAACCAAACTAGTAAGTCAGGCTGTATTGGCCAAAGTGTTCAACTACTACTGTGTGCAAAGGAGAACAGGGGCTGAAGGGGAATTACAAGCTGACAATGACTCATGTTATGATTTCTTCTCTTTCTTTCAGAAGAAAAATAAGCACAAGTTTTTCTCTTAGATTTTCTATTTCACTGGGGAAAGGGAAAGGATGCTTTACTTTTAGCAGCAGTTGTTCTTGCATGTGCTCCTGGACCTAAGAGAACTGATAGAGTTGCACTGCCAGGAAGGTGTTTCTGACAAGGCAGATTGAACTATTGGTGTGAGCCCAGAGAATTTTTTTTTCATTTCTTTTGTCATGTTTGTGATTTCTGTAGGACTGGGGAAAAAAAAGAAGGATAGATTCAAGGACACTGGAGGCAGTTTTTGCCAAGAGGATTTCTTGAACAATCTAAGTGGTTGAGGATCTTTTCTCAAACAATTTTGGATCAATGGGGTATCTCCTCATGTTCAATTTGAGTTGAGGGATTTTCTTTCCTTTATGCACGCTTCTTCCTAAACCCTGTCTAACAGCTAACTAGTGAGGACTGTTGTCCCTGGACGCCAGCTCAGGCTCTGTTAGCTTTTGTAAGAGCATTTGTATCAAAATATTGTTGTGCTGGAGTCTCCACGGCCATCTGGGGCTTTGTGCAGACAGGGTGCTTACAAATGAATGTGAACCAAAGCAAATCAACATTGCTTGGCATGAATGAAATGTATTGCTAGGATCTGTCTCTGCCAAGCTAGACTGTTTGGCTCCAGTCCCACTCTTCGGGGGGATTGTCTGTCAAAACACAAGTTGGTATTATACAGCATCACGGTTACAAGGCTCACTAGTCCTTTAACCCCTCTCAGGCCTTACTCTTATTTGTTGAGTGGAAACCTGTAAATCTCCAATTCTTAAGGCAGACTTTGAGCTCTGGTGCCTTGCACCGTCACTCACGCCACTGTCAGCTCAGATAGAGCTTTCTCTAAAGGGGCTGTTAAATAAAAGATGGCAACCCTTTTGAAAGAAAGGTATTATTTCTTAATGCCTTAAAATGTTAAGAAGACATATATTTTGTACCAATTCATGATGGAAGCCTGGCTTCTTGGTCTAACCACCTCAAAAGCCTGGTCATCCTTTCAAGGTGAGAGTCCATCTCGATGCTTTACTGTCTCTCCTTTATTAGCCCATTCCTTCACAGGCAGCAGCTGCTGTTCCTGCTGAGCCCTGCTGGTAAGCCCAGAGGCCACACATTAGAGGACAAGCCAAGACATCAATGTGAATGACCTCATGGGTCTGCCACGTAAGGTACATAATAGTATTTCCCTCCCCATTTCTGGACATGTTTCTGAGTTCATTCAACATAAGTATGGACATCATAAATTACCACAGTGGCTTGGCCAAGACATGACACTACAGGTAGCTCCAAGTCCATAACCTACATTTTTTGCTACAGTGAAAATCCCCAGTAAGCGCTAGTAGAAGTGCTGTCTTCTGTGCTGGACACAAGTTCTACAGGGCGACCTCCCATCCTGGAAGTCCAGCCAGGGGCAGCAGGAGAAGGACGTACATATTCCCTTCGGGAGGCAGATGAAGTGGCGGATCCTGGGCTGAGTCCCTGTGGAGTCTGGAGGTGGCTGACAGGAGGTGACTCTCCGTAGGTGCGACACGCAGCACGTGCCATCCCTCAGGCAGGCAGCTGCCCGCACCGCCGCCCGGGCTGTCACGTCGCCCAGCAGGCTGGTGTGCAGCTGCAGCCTGGTCCCTGAGGGCAGGGCAGTGGCAGCCTTGCACAGGCTGGGACGCTGTCAGAGCGCAGACCCGCCGCCCGGGTCACGCAGCCTCGTGGCTTTCCCTCGCGTGGCAGGATTTGTGTGTTTTCCTTCAAAGTTCGGGCTAGAGCGTGCCAGTACCGCCTGGCTCTCCCAGGCAATGTCTGCTCAGGGGACCAGGACCTTTTATCATGCCAGGGACCACAGTCCAGATGTCCCTCTCGTGGGCAGGAAGCTTTATGGATGGCCCCAGGGCTCAGCTGTCTCTGACGCAAGGTGCGGCACAGCTGTGTGACCCCAGGTTGGTTTTTGCTGAGAAAACTGCTGCTGCACTGTGAGAAAAGAAATTAACTACAGCCAAGCAGGATAAGAAAAGTCAAAACATAGAATTAAAGTTGTCAAGATGATGATAGCTAGCAATGCAAGGCTTTGGAAGTAAATGTTATGTGAAGACGGATAAAGCCCTGAATGGCCAGTTGCCTATGTTGCTTTAAAGATCTCTGAGCTGGAGCTCAGAAATGCTCCAAGTCCTTGGCTCGGGTTTAACTGATGTGAGGGTATGTCCCAAGTGCAGGACACCAAGATGGGAATGGAAAAAGAGACACATAAAAAAAGGGGAAAAAAAGGTGGCTGGGCACATGACAGAGAAGGAGATGTCCATGAGGAGCACATTTAGTCCACTGACAGGAGGAAGCGTGAGGAATTTTACCGAGAAGGTGAACAGCTGAAGGGCCTGAGCAGTTCTGCTTGGCTGCAGGCTCCTACTCCATCCTCTTCCACCTTCCTGGAACGACTATCTCCTAGAGAAAGTCCCAGCACCCCTTCCCTGACAGGGCATCTTCTCTCTTGAGCTGGAAGCCCTGTGGCAGGAGGACATGGAAAGCACATCTCCAGCCATGTCCTGGGAGCAGTGACCTGCAGGCAGCAGCTCTGGCTCACAGGCACCAGCACCCAGTACAACACCGTGCAGAAGGCAAGCCAGGGCACAAGGGGAATTTGCAAGGGGGTAAATAAGTGTTTGGGGTGAAGAGGGCTGAAAGCCGTCTTGGTGAGCTTGCATCAGCCCAGTATTTGGTAAGAGGTAACTGGATGTGCTGGATGTGCAATGGAGAGCTTTGTTAAGAGCAAAGAGAAGTTCAGATGCCCAGACTGGGGTGGAGGCCAGCTATTGCAACCTTCCCCAGGTAGAAACCTCTGCAAAGGGCATTTCCCACAGTTAGACAATGTTATGAATGCTACAAAATGTTTTTATTTGGGAAAAAGAATTAAAGTGAAGCAACTAATGTACAGTTATGGTGCACAACAGGTGCTGGCATTGCATTAGAGGTATAGTTAGGCTTCTGTGAAGGACAAGAAGCTGATGGTGACTCACGACAAAAATGTGAACATCTTTTTGTTTTCAATATGGAATTAGGCACCATCCAGCACTGAATATCTAAATAATATCAACAGCCAGAAAATAAATATATCAATTATTATCTAGCTGAAGCTAGATTTTTCTGCTGGTGCATCAGGAGCTAGATTAGTCCCAGGGCAGCACAGAGGAAACAGAGAGGACCATGTAGAGAGGGATGATCGTGCACAGCTGGAATGCTATGCCATCGAAATGCTGGACCTCAACTCACACACTGCACTTCCTAACCGGAGGGATGCTTTGTCCTAATCTCAACTCTGAGTTCTATCAGAAGCCACTGCCGGAGAGACGGAAGAAAGCGCGCTGCCGGAGACGAGCGAGGCTTGTTTCAAAGGCTGCAGCCCCTCTCCGCGAGGCCCCTGCGNCAGCGGGCAGCGCCTGCCGAGCGTCCCCGGAGGCTCCAGCTGCTTCGGTGCTGCGCGCTCCCCATCGCTGCGAAGCGTTTCTTCCCGCAGCTGGGAGGTACCAAGGTCTCCCCTCGGCTCGAGGTTAATCATCTGCTCGCGATCAGCCTGTGACCTCCCCCGCCCGCGGCGCGGGGCAGCGCTGTGGCTTTAACGCGGGCGCTGGAAGCGGGAGGGGGACAGCAGCGCCAGGTCCGGCCCCGGAGCTGCCGCAGATCCCGGGCTGCCGCCTGCCATGGAGAGCCGCAGCCTCCTCGCCGCCCTCCTGGCCGCTGCCCTCACCGCCCTCCTGCCGCTTCCCGCCGCCTCCTCGGGCCACCGCAAGCTCCTGGTGTTCCTGCTCGACGGCTTTCGCTTCGACTACATCGATGACAGCGAGCTGGAGGGTCTGCCGGGCTTTCGGGACATTGTGAACATGGGGGTGAAGGTGGATTACATGACCCCAGACTTCCCAAGCCTCTCTTACCCAAATTACTACACGCTGATGACGGGTGAGTACTTGTATTTCTGCGCTGTGATGCTCCTCAGAGCTGCCAGCTCCCTGTGCCGAGGTGGAAGGCAGCTCCCTGTGACTTTTTCTTCCAAAGAAGATATAAAAATAACTCAAGTCGTGCTTTTAGCTGGGAGTTTAAAAGCACTGTGGGATTACAGCCCAGAATTGTTTCTCTGAAATGTGTTCCAAACTTGGAAATGCCACCTGGAACTGATTTTTGAAGTTCCCTTTTGCTCATCCAAGGTGTAGCCGGGTCCTCACCTGCTGCCACCTCAACATCACGGCCAGCTGGGGCTCCCTGGTGCGAGCACCAATGGGGGCTACTGCATATGTAGAGAACATAGAAACAACTGGGAATGCATGGAAAATTAATACAGAGACTGCTCAGGGGCTTTAATAAAAATGCATGTGAACTGAGTGTGGTTACACTAAGAACTTATTTTCAGTCAGCAGGTCTGTTTTGGCAAGTTCAGCATTACATTTATTTTTAAACTGTTTTTCTGTTTTCTTAACTTTATTCTAAGTTCTCATATCTGCAATAGTTCAAGATAGCCAAACAGAAAAACAGTCAGGATTTTTGCTTTTACTCCCCTGCAATTTTTCAGAATGTCCAGGGGAGGCTTTCAGAAATTTGAGAGGACAGTCATAGTTTTTCATGATACTGATTTGCTTTTAATTTTATGTGGAGGAGCATGATTGCAGTGACACTAGGAAAGTGCAGAGAGTAGGCCTGGGCCCATTCCTTCAGAGACAGACACCAAGGAAGCAATAGTTAAGTAAAAAAACCCAACAAAACAGATTTTCTTCTGGAGTTTCTACTTGGATTTTTCTCTGGAGTTATTGAATAAACAAGAGTTTCCACCTAATGAGGAGGAGTAAGAAAATCTATCCTCTCCTAAGATATGTGGCATCTTCCGCTATTCTTGGAACAATGCAGTGCCCAGTGATTCATATACTGCTTGCTGGGAAAGCAAATAGATGCCATTGTAAGACAAAAATCTGACATCAGTTGTGCCCAGCTTGTTTTGAAACTGCTTAACCCCTTCTTCCCTCTCTCTCAAGAGAAACACTTTTCTCTTGCTCATCTCTGATCAGAGAAGAGTATAAAACCATCACAGGGTTGGTTTTGATTCTTTTTCATTATTTGGTGCAAATACGTGAATGTAGAATATGTTGTGACTGAAAATAGACGTGTTCCACTCCAGGCCATGTTGTTTAGGTGTACCTAGGTAAACAAACCTAACACTTCATAGGTGCAAAAAATCTTTGGATGAAGCTGCTAAAGAGAAAAGTGAGTGACATTTTGCTCCTAACCACATTTAGTCATCACTCCTATTAAGTGTGTATAAATAAAGTGAAGTCTATAATCAGCCTTTTGAGGAGCTTTGAAAACCTCCTACTTGGAACTCACAAAGAAGGAGTTTTGTTTTAGGTGATGAAACACCACTACTGGACTTTTCATATTTTTAGTAGAGTTCTGCACCTCAGCCTGAAGCAATAAGATAGTCTGTGAGACCAAACTCAAATCTTCTTGGAAGTCTCCCAGACTTTATGATAAGGATATCAATGCAAACACAATTTAATTGCAAATATCAATTCAGCTTCCTGGTACATGAGTCACAGTAGTATTAAGTAGGTCGGGAACCAATTGAGGACTAAGTTTAGGTGATGAACATTGCCCAGAGGAAGATCCGAGACTTCCCTTGAGCCCTTGGGGTGTTAGTGAACCCCATGACTCTGTCTTGGCATGACAGCAGGGTAAATCCCATAGCTGCACTGGTCTTACCCTTTGGGGCCAGGGTGCTATTCCCACTGAAAGGAGGTTTTATGGGGCGGTGGGCTTAGGAGTGCAGAGCACGTAGCAGATACAGTGTTAAGCTCTGTTCAGTCTGCATCCATTACATTTGCATAGCTGGGACAGGTTTTGGAGAAAATTCAGCACGGCAGGGTGACACAAGCATCATGCCGTAGTGACCTGCTTAGGGAGTGGCAAGCTACTGTTTCCCTGGGGCTGCTGTATGGGCATGGGGAAGCTTTCATCACACCTCACCAGCCATGCCTCCCCTCTGCTGCAGGCAGACACAGCTGTAACTGGTGTCATTTTTTTGTGACTGGGATGTCTGGGAGTTAAATGCTGCCCTAATTTCTTCTGGGAAATCAGGAGCAAATTATTCTTTGTGTCTTGTCCTACACTGCTGTTTCAGGAGCTGCTAAGAAAGTCACATTTTAACTTCTAAACTGTTGTATTTTTCTTTGTAGTATATTGGTGTCTTCCAGCTAAATTAGTTTAAGAAATTGCACATTCTCCCCCCTGGCTTGTTCATTATATCCCACTTTGGTTTTTTTGTTTGTTTTTTTTTTGTCCTGTTTGTTTTGATAAATACTCCAGTTCCTTCTTTCTCTGCTCATTCACAAGGACTTATGGCTCCACATCCATTCGTGGCTGCCAGGTCTTGGAACACGTGTGCATGAAAGTGTTGTAGTTTGTGTGTATTTGACTTGCCTCTGTTCATTCTTGTGAGCAAGGCCTTTCCCTTTAGCCTGGTGCCTTTCACCCCACATCCATGCAACCTTCATGACTCCAGAGTGGTTGAGTTGTTACTAAAAGAAAGAAGTTCTCCCTCGTTTCTGTAGCTTTGGAGGAGGACAGTGACTCTGCCTCTCACATACCAGCACTGTTGGGACGGGTCAGTCTCCTCAGACATGAACTCACCTCCTCCTTCTGCCCAGACCTGCAGGCAGAGGTTATGGAGATCAGCAGCATCAGCCCCAGTGCTTCCCAGTGCAGATGCCAAAGTGCACCCTTTGCCCCTGCTGGAGCACAGCCCTCCTCTGCACTGGCAGCTTACAAGCAATGGCACGCAGCAGAGCTGCCCAACTATCTGTAGGATCTTTTAGTCATTATGTTTTACTTTACCCATGATTTCAAGAGGGCAGCCTGACTGAATTTAATATTCACGGGAAATGGCAAATTTCAAAATGGAGCTTTTCAAAGATATCACCAAAGAGATGCAACCATAACTGCTGACCAAGAGCCACATATCTAAAAGCAACTAGTTACCATATGCTAATGAGAAGCACACCCCTTTCTGCAGAGACAAGGTGCTGGGTGAAGCACTGACACAGCAGGACAAATAGGGTCTAATCTGGTGGACAGAAAGGATAAATTATGGAAGGGAAGCATTGGAGGGAGGTGACTTGCCTGTGGTCATGCAGTGCTGCAGGGCTACGGAAGAGCTCTTCGTGGGTCCCCATCCTGCTTATGTCTGCTGCTGCTGTTAACCTGTGAGAAGACATTTGCTGGAGCTTCCCCAAGTCACACAGAAAGCCTCAGCCCAAAGCCTGCTTTGACATCTTTTTCTTTCCTGCACACCTACCACAATTATGAGAAAGAAAACCAGAGCACAGAAAAATGTAAAATCACCAAGTCATTCAGAGTTTGGGATGAAGCTCCAGTCTTCCTGCAGGCCAGGGCATGGCATCAGGACCTGCTATTTGCTTGAAGAAGCACCAAACAAAAGCTAAACCAGGGCTGGTGCAAAGGGATCTTACTGACAAGCAACCAGAGAAGCTGTTTTGTTACAAAAACCTGGTGCTGTGTAAGGTAGCTCAAGGATGTGCTAGCTTAAGATCCAATTCTTTGAAAAGCACTCTTCTCTAGCAACTTCCTTTATGCCCTTTACGTTTCTTGGTATTGGCTTCTTCTGTGGCATACAGATTAATTTTTAGGTGTTTGGGTTGCTTTCTGAGCGGCTAGACTGAATCCTACCTGGTGTCCTGGCTCTTGATGGTGCAGTTACAGTATTGCAATTATTGCCCTGAAAGACATGAAATGGAGAATTAGGTAAAAGGAGATGTTGCAGCTGTGACAGAGCTTTTGCAGGACTCTTTGTGGGCTTGGCAAGGGAGGGAAGAAGGAGTCCAAATACGTCTATGCAAAAAGGCTCCCTTAATCATACCATGTGCTATTTGTTTTGGAAAGGAAGGAATTAAGACCACAAGCCACCTCAGGTTATTATCCTGTGGGGAATTTTTAATTTTTCCCCTTCCCCGCTGTGGCCTGGCTCTGCAGGGAGCCCTCTTGCCAAGTTCAGTGGAAAGTCTGAGGTCTCCCCTGTAACCACGGCAAACAGGAGTTACTGCTTCAGAGCACTTTGTGCCATATCTGTCAAGAAAAGCTGCTCACGTTCTGGTTGGGTCTCCCTTACCAGGCAGCCTGCAGGTGTTGGAGGGGTGATGAAGGATTCCCTGCAGCCCAGCTCACGTGAAGTCTCCCGCAGCTGAGAGCACTCAGGGGCACCTCACGTTTCCAGCCAGCATAAACATGAACAGACAGTATCACATCTGAGACAGAAATCCAGAAAGGATTTCTTTTCCAAGATCGTAACCAGAAATGAAGTCGTTCTGGCAGACCTTCTGTGTGGATGTGCCAGCTGCCTGGTCAGCTGTGCAGTCCCACATTCAAGAGTCATATTTCACTTGGCCTCCATGGGAAGCCCTGGGAGGGAGCCCCTGATTGCAGAGATGGGTGGGGAACTGCTTCAAAAGGAGCCAGCAAGGAGCCTCCATGTACATCTTTGGACAGGACCTAATCTTAAATAAGTGGCAGAGGGGCTGTGAGGTCCCCTGAAGCTTGAGGGGTGGAGGAGAAGGTAGGCCAGAGGACATTTCAGTCTCCTGCACCCAGAGTGAGGGCAGTGGCCTTTGCAGGGGTGTCCCAGGCTCAGTGTAACACAGTGATGACACGTTTGGGGCTTGTCTAAAATGCAGGGGTGGTGTGTGGTGTTTTTTCAGCCACTGCAGCTCATCCCTTCATATGCCATCACCTCCTCTGCATAGCAGTAGGGAACGGGCCGACATGGCAGAGCTCCCACGGATAGGTGACATCAAGGTCCACTCTGCCAGACTGAACATTTCACCCATCTTCCATGCTTCAACAATCTTCCCTTCACTCCTCACTCTTGATGTTGGCACACTTAACTGCTGAGGGCTTTTGGTGGATGATGCCAAAGTCTAAAAAACAGTCTACATCTGCTCTCCCCTGAGCACAGCAAATCAACCTATACCACACACCATTTATTCCATGTTTTCTGAGAGAAAATACCCTTTGGGTTCCCAACTCTGGAATCCTCTGGAGTCTGGCTGATGTGCACACATACCAGTATATTTACTGTTTACTGTGAGAGGTTTCCTGATTCAAAGCATGGGCTCCTTCCACTCAGTACCTGAAGAAGCCCAGCCTGGTGATAATTCTGGCGGATGCTTCTTTTCTGCTGCATAGTTAATGGCATCCTGGCTCCAGCCTGCTCCAGAAAAGGATGTTGACTATTTCTGTTCAGCAGTTAAGCAAGTTCTTAACCATGTAAGTGATATCTGCATGTTTTCTGAGGCATAAAAAATGGAAGGACTACAACAGGGAAGTTTATTACATACACATGAACTAAAACTATCTCTACTTCACTGTCCAAGCTTAGAAAAAATCCAGAAGGACACAGAGTGCACAGTGAGTGACAAGCGACAAAATTTTTTTTTTTTATTTTTGGTCCTCTCAAACAGCTACAGATGCCAGCAGCAGCAGAGATTTAAAAGGTTCTGTTTGTGACATACAGCTCTGAAATCAAGTCTCTTTCTTTTCTTGGATTCATTAGCTTTCCATCTCTAAAACTCTGTTTTGGAAAGCAAAAGAGCATGAATAAGTCCGTGGTAATACTGGTAACTGGCAGGGAAAGGGTGCTATCCCAGCAAGAACAGGCTGCAAAAGACAGTGGGAACTAGGAAGATTTTAATTTTCACATTTTTTCTCTCACTTTGTTTACTCACCACCTGCAGAAAGGCTGCAACGCCAAGCGTCAAGATTATTCTCTTTCACACACAGAATATTGCAAAAATCTGTGTTTGCTTTCTACCAGTTAAAAAAAACGGAAAGACTTCTAAAATGTAGACCAGAAAGTTTTTTCTAACACAAGTTCACAATGCTGCAAATTGAAATACAGATTTTTTTCCTTCTTACTAGCTACAATCTCACAGCTCATAACTAGTGTACCTACTACCTGCTGTTAGCTAAGTAGACATTCATAAATCAAAGTATTTCTCAGCCTAGAGCTGAAGTCCCTTCCAGAGGGTCATACTCTGCCCAAAAGTGCAGGCAGCAGCTTTGTCCATTGTTCTGTCCAGTGCTTGGAGCTTCAGTGCCCCCAAGCCACACCCAGCTCTGGTGGTTCAGGGGTCCCAGAGTGGTCCCTGCGCCTGCCACAATTCAGGAGAACAATCACCAGCTCAGAGTCCTGGCTCTCCAGGGACACTGACTTCCCACACAAGAAAACATCTGCAAAACCTCAGCTGGATGATTTATTAGCAATTTTTGAGCACCCCAGCCCTGGCCCCATGATAAAAGCATTGAATTAAGAGTTTCAAACCCTTACTAAATGAATTCCCTTTAGGGAAAAAAAAAAATTCTGTGTAAAGCAGAGATTTTTTTTCTGTGCTTTTTGATGTGATCCTACTTGAATTGCAAAGTCTTGCCTGATGCAGGCTAAGGTGTGGATGCTTTGGCTCCGTCTGATACTAGAGGTCATAAAAATTAGGAAAGACTTTCCAGCAAACTCCTTTGGAACAGGAATTGTCCATGCACATCATGAAAGCACTGTTTGTACTTGGGGATCTGCAGATGGCAGGGCTGCTTTGCCCAGGCCAGCATTCCCCCCAGACTTCTCCTGAGCTCTGGCCTTCTCCAGGCTCCTTAGGCTTTAGCAGATGGGTTTTGTTTTTGTCCTGTGGTCTTTCTCGTCAAAGCAGAGCAGGTGAGACCCATCAGGGGAAGAGCAGAGCAGGGCATATATCAAAACTCAGTTCCTGGAGACCACTATATCTGCTCCAGAACAGGAATATGGTGCTGGTGACTTTTAAGTCCTGCTTCCTTCATCCTTATGGGAGGCAGCATGAACAGAGCAGAGCATTTCCCAAGGCAAGTCACCCATCTGCTTGCATGGAGGAACTTAACTCTTCCCCAGACTGTATAGCCCTGTGGCAGCCTGTGCTTGCATCTGCCCCTCTGACTCTTGTCCCTTTCCAGAGAGTGGTGACACCACGGTGGGACAGGAGAGGAAAGGTCTCACCATAGTGGCAAGGCATATATATATTGCAGAGTACATTTAGCTAAATGCATGTACTGATGTTCACCATCAGATTACTGTACCTTTGCTGCATTGGCTAATGCACACACTGGGGGTTCTCTGATAAATCTGATTTGCTCAGTGCAGAGATGGCAAATCAGGAGCACACTCTCTGGTTTTGGACCTCACACGCAGCCAGTGCAGGGTGCACAGCAGTCAGCATTACTGTGCTGCTGCTGTGGGTGGCCAAGTGGCTGTGTGTTTTGCTGGGTTTTTTTAAATTTCGTCTTTGTTTTGCAGAGATTCATTTGAATGCTGACAAAAGTGCCTGGAGACACGGGAATGTGCTTTAGACAAACGCTATATGAAGTGTAGTGTCCAAGTAAGCTGTAGCATGCAGACTTGCAAATGCTTTTGCTGGCTTTCCTCCAGAAGGACACAGCAGTTATCATATTCTTGGGAACTATACCCTCTTTGTTTTCCTCTGTTGCTTGAGGAAGGAGTAATTTTTACTACAATTACAGTGAGTTTAAATACTGACATCTCTATGCTGAAATTGCTTTCTGCCCTGTTCCTATTTTTGAAACTTTTAAGATAACGTTTGATTACAGAGGAAAGCTGTAGTAATGGAAGAAATAATAAATTCGGAATGTTATGGTGACTCTCTGACACCATGTTGCTATTTTGATAATGATTCAAGAGAAGCACGCCAAAGGTAGTTTTTTTAGGCTGGAGAAAACAAGTGAAAACAGGATATAAAGAAAAAGGGTTGGACAGGTGACCCAAAAGAAACTTGGGAAATGGCTTTAATTCTCTGTACGACCTATGTACGAGTATCCCGGGGGGAAGGGGGCAGGAGCAGAAATGCCAGTTATTCCAGGGCTTTTCAATCTAGTGAGCAAGGCTCAGAATAGCCATGACTGAAGAGGAACAAAGGTCAAAAATAAAATTAGAGATCAGGCATACTTTTGAACAGTGTTTACTGATGGCAATTACTGGGAGGACCAACCCAAGGAAGAGATTAATTGGTTGATTATTGATGTCTTCCAAGGAGGTCTAGGGCCTTTCTGAGACACAGGCCTCAGGTAAGCAGACATGAATGGTATGAAATGGTCATGTCTTTTGATCTGTTGCTCACCTGATCTTCTTTTCTGACCCTGTGAACCAGAAATGTCTGCAATGAAAATTGATGGCTTATAGTCTTCTATGCCTCTTTTTCAATAGTAAAAAAAAAGATTTGGAGTCCATAGAAAATGGAATTAATCTAATGTGGAGAACTAATCTAATACTGTCCTCTGTATTAGCTCAGTTAATTAAACTTCCCAACAATACTACAAAGAACAATCTCCAATCTGCTCCTTAAAAATCTGGACAAACAGACAGCAGACCTTAAGTCCTATAGGATCAGTAGCATCTAGATCTCATTGATTCTGTATGAAGACTACCCTATACATCATACAGATCCCTAATATGTAGGTTTCACTCTGACAGAGCTTCAGCACTGACCTGTAAGTTTCCCAGGCTGGCACAAATTGCCTGTTGCAGTTTATCAGGTTGATAGATGCTTAGGAATACACAGACTTCAAGAAGCTGAGGTTGTCCTGTAAATTGTTGGGCTGCATTTTTGATGCTCTATAGAAACTTCCCTTCTATCTCTTTTGAGACTTACAGAAAAGAGAGCACTTGGCAGCCTGAAGAGAACAGATTACTGCCCATCCAATCCACCAGTTCTCCTATATTAAACCTGTTTGAGTTAGTATGATAAGTAGTGACTGCCACAAACTGGGACCACATTTTTCCTCTGGGAAGGAGGAAATGTTCTGCATAATTGAAATACTTTTTAGTAGGGAAGGAGAGTTCAAAATCCATTTCAAAATCACATGCACTCAAAGTATACAGAGTCCTCTGCTTGAAACATCTTTTTAGAACAAGAATACCAAGGTTATTTTGGTTCTGATCACCATGCTCAGGCTCAAAATAATCAAAGCCTGTTATCTGGATCCCTGCAATAACATGACTCACCAGCTAATGAGAGCAGTGTCTATCACAGCCTTCAGTCACTGCTTTTTAGGATATGTAAATAAAGAACTTCCAGTACAACTTATTCTTCAACATTTCTTTTCCCATTTCTGTTAATTCATCTTCAGAATAATTATTAAAATACAGCATCTTCTCTTCTGACAATTACAAGAAGTAGAATATATCTCTCAGTTATTATATCCTAGTTTCTTGTAATATGAAGTTGCCCAAGGGTCCCCTCAGATACAGTAAGAGGCCTGAACATGTCTGATGAAATTATTGCTGTGCCCACAACCAAGAATGAAGCATGATCATTACAAGAAAAAAAAGAAAAGCAAACAATATTGGAAAATAAAAGTAACATATAAACACATTTGCCTGGTTTTTGCCTGTTTGCAGAAAAACAATGTGCCCTATAGATAAAGGAAGAAGAAATGCAAGTTTCTCAATCTTTGTTCCATGTTTCTAGATTGTGCTCTCATTACCTTCTGTTCAGTTTACTTCCCACAGCCTTCTTTCTGGTTGTGAGTGCTGATGGGCACCTTAAAATGGCCTCAGACTTGGCAGGTGTTGGGTGTGTAGAAGGAGCCAGGTGTCAGCCAAACATGTGGCACCCGTGGGCTGCTGCTGCTATCGTTTGTATGCGGGGCCGGGTTTGAAAGTTGAGCAGGACATGGGGTGCAAGGTTTGTTTCTTCCGGCCTCAGCTCTCTAAAATTTGGCTGCCTGAAGCTGAAAAAAGCCTGTGATCTTTCTCTATTAATAATTGAGAGTGTATGCACCTCCAGATACCTGAGATGCCTGTCTTAGGGTGGCATGAATTGCTTTCTAGATGTGACACTTCTAATCCACCGATTGTTAAGTGGACACAGGGAGCTGACAAGCTTCCACAACTAACTTCTGGTTGTCTGAACTGGGGGATTTAGTAAGCAAACTGGAGCACCTCAGTGAAAGGTAAGAATCAGGGAGATTTTATGAATGGCTGCAAGGTAAGGGATCCCAGAATTCATTTCAGTTGGTTTGCTGGATGATCCAGTAGTAGCAGTGGTGGTGCTGCCAGCATCCTTCTACTGAAGAACACAAATCTGATTGTGCTGCTTCTTTTTTCTCCACTCCCAAAGGTCGCCACTGCGAGGTCCATCAGATGACTGGAAACTACATGTGGGACCAGAAGGCAAATGTATCTTTTGATATTGGTGTGAATAAAGAAAGCCTGCTGCCTCTCTGGTGGAACGGATCAGAGCCTTTGTGGGTGACAATGATGAAAGCTAAAAAGAACGTTTCCATGTACTACTGGCCAGGTTAGTATCTGAAAAATTGCTACAATGCACCTTGGCATCTGAGCACTCCATATGCTGTAGGAATGGCTCTCTAGTACAGTTCTGAAATACAGATAGGAATTTTATGTGCTTTATTAACCAGACATAGAAATGAATTTGCTTTTCTTCAGTCATGATAATTTGCATATGCTTAGAAAGGAGAAGACTGAAGTGTCACTAGAGGCAGCTTTCCACTAAGTGCTAGCTAGCTTCAGGAGGGTGCTGGCTTGAAGAGCATCCCTCCACCATCAACTTCTTGCTCCTCTTGCCCACCTGTAACTTCTGCTATGCTGAGTGGTTGCTCCATGAATGGTTCATGGTCCAATCAAAGTTAAACAGTAACCACCCTCCCCCAATGCTTCTTTGGTTTTAATCTGGAAATTAGTAGCTGAGAGCTGAAGATGATCTGCTCCATGGGCACAAGAAAATCCAGCTGAAAGCAAAGCATTCTTGTCCTCTGGTCATCCTTCATTGTTAATTCATCTGTGGTCCCAGTTGCTCTGAGTCTGAGCCATTCATTTAGAGGGACTTGGCCTTTCTGTTCCCTATTTGTTAGATACTGAACCTCTGGAATGACTAGGGATGTGTAATAATGAGTCCTTTTTAACAAACAGAAGTATTGTATCTCCTTAGGCTATATGTTTAGGGACCCACATGGAATAGATGCTCCAGCTGAGCAACCAGACCAAATCCCTTGCAAAGCACCCAGATTCTCAACATTTTTTTCCCTTCTAACTGCTACCTACCCAAAGCAGTCTGCAGATATCCTCAATGTGTAAGCAGGCTGGAGGACCAGAGAGCTGCTAGAAGAGCTGTACTGAATACAGCCAGTGCCAGCAGGGCAGCAGCAGCTGACTCACACCATGGGCTCCTGGCCAGCTTGTCTCTGCATCCCAATGCACGTGTGCCTGGCCACAGTCTTTCCATGCAATGTGGCTAATGGTGTCCTGGCAAAAAGCCCACGATTCTAAGGAATGGGAAGAAAGAGCAAACCGAGATGAAAAACACTGAAAAGCCATCCAGAGTGTTTCTACAGTACTGAAGAGCAAAAAGATCTGAGGGTGACAATATTGCCTTATAGACTCAGAGACAGTCAAAGAGTTTACATCAGCCCTGCAAAAATGCTGCTTCCTACTGAAGATGTCTCAAGTGATCTAACAGCAAGGCAAACAGTAGGATATTGAAATTATTACTAGAATGTAGGAATTCTTCTGAAAAATTTACAAAAACATCTATTTCTGTAGACTATTCATTTTTAACTACTATTGTAATTACTCTCAATAGGTTTAATTATGTACTGAATAGATGTAACAGCCTACAGAGAGCTGCTGAAATCCAAAAAACCAGTATCACTTTCTATTAAGTGCCTTCAGACTTTACCTAGCTCCTTCATGTTGCCCTTTGAGCAGTGTTTCCCAGAGAGAAAACATATTAGGTGTATATATATATATGTATCCCTGTACATATATGTGTACCCTTCACTCTGCCTGCTATTTCTAGCTGAAAATTGCAAGGAACAAAGGAGATCCCCTTTTCCCAATGCTTACACTCCCAAGTGTCAGCATTGAACTCTCTTATTACACAGAGGGGGAATATTTGCATGGATCTGGTGTTTTAGCTGTGGACTGTGGCATGTACCTCTGTCTGTCCTTAATTATTTATCTGTGATGGCTGACCTTTGGCAAAGCCATCAGTGCTTCAGTTCAGCAAAAGCTGAAGCACATGTTTATTTTGAGGGTACTCATGGTCTCCTAGGACACATTGGCTATACAGGGTCAGACACAGGAAGCAGAGTGAAATGTGGAACTACTGAACTAAAATACAAGGCTGTTAGGCTGCAGTAGGACTCCAGGTATAACTGAGGTGAACAGAAGTCACTCCAAATGCAACAGCATTTGTTACATTTTCCCTATATAATTTTTTAAACCATTTTCTAGTTCCATAGTAAGGACAAAATCCTTTCTAAAAATTCTAGATCTGTCATTTTAAAGCTTAAATTCTTAACAAGCCACTTCAATGGGGAGCAATACCAAACAAAATGAAAGTAAAACCCCCAGATTTAATAACCAAGGTGAGTAGAGCTCCCACAGACATTTGCACTGCACATGATCTGCTTTTAGTGATTAGCTTTTCAGCCTAAAGATGCCCTGCTGCTTAGTAATGAATCTTGCAATTACGATAAAGATCCAAACAGGAAAAGTTTGGGAAACTCTTAATAGGAACTGCAATATATAGCTAAATTCATCACACTTTGTTCTGGAAGATGCTATTTTCTCTTTAGCCAGCAGTAAAGACAAACAAAGTCAATGAACCATAGCAGGAATGCACTGGAAATGCCAGAGTGCTGGTTCCCAGGATTAACTTCTACCAGTGCCATTTCTTCCTCAGAGCCAGTTCTAAGCTTTGCAAAGTCTGAACCCAAAATCTGCTGCTTCATTTTCTTCCCTGCATTCCTCTGTCATGTGTAGTCACTGCCTACAGAAATAAAATCCAGACCTCAGCACACAGGAACACAGAACAGGGGAGCCAACAACCATCACACAGCTTTATCTGTGAGCCTAACATAAAACCAGCAAAGACAACTCACGGGTAGAACGCGTCTGGGATCTCTCGACTCTAGAGGCAGAGGAGCCAAACTATTGCCATGCCAGGGCTCCCAATCACCACTTCTGCCAAAACACAAGGCCTTGCCTTGTAGGGATGTTTTTCTCCTTTCTTCAGGATGTGCATGGAGTGAAAGGGGCAGCCTCATACCCCGGCTGCCTGTGCGAAGCCCGGCTGCTCCAGCAGGTGGAGAATGCCCAGAGGAGTGCAAAGAGCATCCTGGCAGTACCACTGAGGTCAAAGCTTCAGAGTGCTCCTCACCCTCAGCCCAGATGCTCAAGCTCCTTCATTTTCCAGCAGCCTATGCAACTACTTCAGCTGAAATGCAGTAACAGCTTCTCTAAACACTGAAATGAGAGACAGAGTGGGGAAGAAAAAAGACTCTAAACTCAACTTTTGCCATTTAAACACAATATTTACCAGACCATACAGCTAGTCTGGAAAGTTTTCAAAATCTTCTGTTATGACATGAAGTGTCCAACTGTTAAATAAATGTTTAGAAATATAATTTAAAGCTGGCAGAGATTCAGGTCTCCATGTCAGATAGATAAAGAGGGGCTTATATGTCACTTTGAAAGAAGTCCTTATTCCTGCTCCAGTGGTTCAGGCTTTTAAATAAAGTCTTAGCATCATACAAAACTATGCAAAGGTATCTAGCATTACATCTTAGTAAATACAGCTTAACTATTTGTAGTTTAACCAAACAAAACTTAGCATTCCCTTCGGCTGGCTCCAAATCTGTTTAAATTTCCTTTCCCATAATATCTAAAAGAGAAAATTTACCATCTGTCCTGGCCTCCACTAAAATGAAATTTAAATATTAAAGGGTCTTCATGGCCAGTATTTTGGACTTGTAACAAGCCTTAACATTAAAAGCCCTAATTTAAGTTCTATTCATCGTAGAGGCTTAATAAAAAAAAAAATTAAAAGGAAGCTCTCAGTGTCTAAACATCTTGAATTTCTGGATGGTACTGTCAATGAACTGCACACTTGAAGACCACTATTTCATGGCCAAAATTTTTTGTAATTGTTGCCACTCTGTAGCTTTTTACATCATGCTCATCACTCGACAATCTAGAAATAGATATCTCAGCAACTAAAATATCCCAGATCCCCAAGAGGTTAATACTCCCAGTTAAAATTATCTCATGAGTAATTCTGAGGACTGTTATTTGAGAAAATTACAATCTGATGTCAGTATCTGAAGAAAAAAGAGGCAAAATGTTCATATTAGTCACTGGCTATGAGCAGTCATCCACCTGGAATAAAACACAAGGCATTTCTAATGACTTTCCAAATGCATTCTTAACTTCTTGCCTGGTTTGGGAGACAATCTTGAGCCAGACTCAAGTATGAAAGGAGAATTTGGTTCCGAAGTTCTGATTCAGTCCTGAAACACTATCACAGCCCTCAGAGGACAACTGCATCACCTCTAGCATCTGAGGTAGCTGAAAGCCTTTGTTTTGCTGGAGATAGCACTCAGGACATCCTACAAAAGACTGGGGCTCTGTGCCCTCAGCGAAGGGGACTTCCTGGATATGACTTCAGGCCATTCATGGAATACATTTGTCTGATGATTTGGTTGAGTATCAGCTTGGACCCATCTCTGTTGCACAGTGCAATTTCTTGGGGATGCTATGTGCAGATGTATAGAAGTTTTACTGTGGGATGATCTAGACAGTCAGTTCTTGTCAGGTTATCTGCTGGCTGTTTATCCAGGCTGCAGACAACTGCAGTTATGATGGATCATGGTGGAGAGACAAACACTAAAGTATCTTCCTGCAAAAAGTGGAAGATTAAATCATATGTCTGAGGCAACAGGGGAAGAATGAAAAGTAAACACCATCCCATAATTTTAATAGAGATAAAAATTAGATATAGGTTCAAGAGTAGGCAAATGTGTTTTTACAGGAAGGTAAATAATTTGACTGCATTCGATGTTTATTATTGCAAATAATTAGTTAATCATAATTGATGGGGTCCCTTGAAACACACAAAGCATGTGGAGACCTGGGAGCTGCTACCACAGGTGAAGAGACTGAACCTGTCCTGTATGCTATGGCCCTTTAACTTTCAGAAAGGATCAGTTCCATCTGACTTACCTGGATTTCTGCAAATCAGTGAAGATTTTAAAATTTTCCCTAAGCCTAAACATCTAAGTTTTTCTAATTTTTCATGGTACTCCTGAACCATCACATCAGAAGACTTCTAGCCAGCTTGGCCTGGTGTGCTTTTTGCTTGTGTCCCAGTACTGCACCTCAGTGATGTGAGCCCATGGCAGCTGAGATGCAAGACTGTCAGATTCTCTTTACTGAGTGTCCCAGCAAGCAAACCACTGTAAATCACCTCTGACAGTAGCTCTGCTTGCTCCAGGGCCCTCTCTGCACTTACACCTCCTTCTCACACCACAAGCAACAAGTCAGCTTGTGACAGTCCTTACTGCCTATCACTTTCCTCCCAAAGGAGAAGCAGAGGGACCCAGATATAGACAGATTCAGGCTTTGGCTTAGAGTTGCCTTTTTGACCAGACAGTGTTGCTGTATACAGAGGCCATTTTGCAAGTTTTGATTCCTCCTTGTGCCCCAGGAATACATCAGAAAATGCCTAACTGTGATGGGAGGACTCTGGGGTTCTGGAACGATAATTTGCATTAATTCAGTGTTTCTGGAAGCATACTTCTTTTAAATATTAATATTAGTCAGCAGCATAGTAACTGGAGAGCAAAAGGGCAAAGAAACCTCACAAAAACATGTTTTTCTATGTTCAGGGCCATGTTCTCCTGTAGGACTTGTTGCCATAAATTTTTAGGCCATAAAACAGACTTCATTTTGCAAGAAAGGCTGCAAGTTACCAAGAGAGTTAATTGGTTTACAGTGTTTTAATAAGATCTCCTGGGAAACAGATATAATAGTGGAGAGCCAGTATCACATAATAAAATATGGTTTATAGAGGATATTGCAACATAAGATACAGCGTGTCTAAATGGAAAGTATTTGCTGAACTTTCAGAGAACACTAGCTAAATCTATTATGTTGGAAGCCTGGAAATGAGGCTTTATGGTCACAGAAGTTAAAATATAAACAAGTTGGTGATTTAGGTGGAAATGGTCTGCCACAAGGGAATCAAGCATTTTATTGTGGGAAGGTCACACGGAGACCTTCCTTTTAGAGAGGGAAATGAAAGGATCCAATGTATAGTTTGCTACAAGCACTTGTCAAACCAACCTCCCTCCCCTTTTCCCTTGCCAACCCCACACAGTTTCCTGCAGGGAAGGCAGAAGGTAAATAATGTCACGGGGAATTTACAGACCTGAACTTGGACACCAGGGTGTGGGGTCTGTGAACAAGGTCAAATAGCAGAGCTTACCACATTTTTTTTGCTTGTAGGTTGCGAGGTCGAAATCCTTGGAGTCAGACCGAGCTACTGCCGCGAGTACTACAGCGTCCCAACGGACAAAAACTTCGCAGACGCCATCAGCGACGCCCTCGAGTCGCTGTGGTACGTCACTAGATTTTTGTGGGGTGGGGTTTCCTCTCTCTGGGACAAGCATTTGGATTTACTATCAGGAAGATTTTCAGGATGGGCTTCCAGGTAGGAAGACGGGGGCTGAGACTGCATTGTAGTACCATCACAGAAACAACGCCGTTACAGAGATAGGCCCTCACACTAAGACTGGAGGGAAAGATGCGCTCCTCTGTTTCTGTGTCGGCTGCAACAAGGAGGAGACATCCTGACTTACTGCTTTTAATTTGCTGTTTCAAACAACTTCAGGATGAGCCTGTGCACATCTATTCACTGACCTGCAACAAAAGGCCTTGAAATGCTTGTATTTAGAGAGGGAATTTGGAAATTCTGAAATTCAGCTCCAGTCCGTTGTTTATGAGACTGGCGCTTTTTCTTCATTTTAGAACACCTCAAGCAAAATATTTTTGGAGAGGGCATTAATTTTGTGCAAATATGAGTACAGACATAGAATAGTTCAGTTGGAAGAGACCTACAACAACCATACTTATGGAAATATATCTCTCAGACATCTCCTAGGAAAAATGTATGCTCCAGACCCAGCTTTCAAGTTCCACCATCTCTCATCCAAACATTTCCACATAGGCTGTAAAATCAGGGAAGATTGCACCACCACATGCAGAAACAATGTCTTACCTTGTCTATAACTAAGCTACTCCTTTTAAAACCTTGTTGCTTCCATAATTAATCCAATCCTAGGAAACCCTTCTACTTTAATAATTGCAACTGCCATAGCAATTTGAATCTGAAAAGTTTCGTATTCAGATGCTGATTGTTGATTGTTCTTGAAATAAAGGCTCCAAAATTATGAGAGCACTGTTGGAGATGTTGGTCCCAGTTGCACACTGGGTCCTGCTGCACAGATGCAACACAAATAAGTGTTGTTTGCAGCATGGGCTTAGACAGAAGGTGTCTGACACCATGTAAGAAGTTTTATCATGAAATTATGTAGCTTAGATTTAAAGAAAGTTACCTGCATGTGAGGAAGCCATATGAGCCATAGGAGGTTTTATGGAGCTTCTGCAATGCTTTTAATTCAGTGAATAAAAAAGGGAATGGAAGATGTAATACAGACATCGGCTCTGACTTCTGGTGATACCCAGAATTACTGTAGAAAGCTTTTTGGTCCAGTATCATTTTGGGATGGGTCAAGATATGTTTGAAGCTTCTTGCCTGGTTTCTGTGAAGCACAGTGTATAAGGCTGCTCAGTGCTGTTTTTTCAGCTCTGTAATTGTGAACATGGATAAAAATGAGGCACAAACTGTTGAAAGTACCAGCCCTTCAAGCTGTTATTTTGGGTAGCTGGAGAGTTTCAATAGCTAATTCAGTCCAAGCCACAAGGCTGCCTGTTGCTGTCTGTGGTGGAAAAGGAAAGGGACACAATAGTGTTGGTGGAACAACTTGCAGGAGGTAAAAATTGATGATTTCAAGAAAAGTGCAAATCCCTGCCACCAAGATGTCTGCCATAAATAACAGCTACAGTCTTCTGATGTGCCCAAATGCACTCATCCCAGATCGTCCTAGCACTGCAGGAGGTCCACTCTCTGGTGTCTGTTCACTCACCATCCCTGGTGAATTTCTTCCCAAGTCCTTTTTCTTTAAACGAAGTGCCCTGTCTCCAACAAGGCAGGAAAGAGGAAAAAGGAATGATCTTAGATAAAATTAACAATCAGGTTTGGGTGTAAATACCACAGAGATTTAAAGTAAGAAGGGAAGGTAGAGAATGAACAGATTAAAAATCTGATAGGTTTTCCTTTTTCTCTTATCCATCCTCTTTGTTTATTTCTTTAAGATTTAGAAGAAGAAGTTCCATGCTGCCGAGCCAGCCCATGAGAAGTAAAGCCTCTGAAATGGCTTTTATTGTAGGCATTTTATTATAGTTAAGCACGATTTAGCACTCAGAGCAGAAGAGCCTCGAGCTTGTCATCTATATCTTTTGCAAGTGGTGTTGACTTTTGAAGCTGTTCAAAGGCTGGCAAATGCAGTGTGTTTCTTTTCCACAGCCAAGGTAACTGGAAAAGCCCATTAGGCTGGGACTGTCCTTAGCTATATGTGAACAAACAGCCTGTGGCAAGGGCAGTCTGTTGCCTGGAGCAGTGCCTTGTTCAGTAGCCCTAATGGCAGGTATTAGTAGTTAAAGAACTGCACTTAGGCTGCCACCATTAGCAAACCTCACAGGGACTCCAGTTAGAGAAATACCTAACTCAGCAGGGAGCCATTGAGCTTCTCTTGCAACCAAAGGAAATCATCCTTCAGCAATATTCTCCCATGTCGTCAAACAGGTATTTCAAGACCACTATTTGGACTGAGAATATTCAAAACAAAGTCAAGCATCTGTTTTTGGCCAGTGAAATTAAAGCCTCCCTTGCATCTTTTCAACAACTGTAACTTAAGGGCTGTTATAATCTACCTACCTTCCTGGAGAGGTGTCATGAAGTCTGCACATTACTTGCAAAGTGGGCTGGTAGAATACAAAATAATTTTTGGTATTGCCATCAATGCTGTCCAACTTTCTTCAGCAATCGTTTCTAAGTAATTTATTTGGAAAGTTACTGGTGATGGAAGAAGACAGGACTAATAGTTAGAAAGACAGCATACTTCTCGCATGCAAGCCATGATAAGGTTTTTCTTAAAAAACTTAGAAACCCTTTTTTTTCCATAGGAAAGCAGGCAAAAATGGAAACAAACTACAGACATGCTGTACCAAATCCTGCAAACTCCTAAGCATGCTGGATTAGTGGAGCTTGTCCCATTGAAGTAATTAAATATTCTTCCTTACAGCACTGAGCCCTCACTGAGAAATCTCACCACAGCCTAAATGAGATCACTTGTTTTATGAAATAAATCTCTTTCTTAGCTTCTATCTCCATCAAAATGATAATTCACTTACAGGTGAGAAAACATAAATTAGTTTAAGTAGCTCATAATACAGGCACTGCAGCAGAAGAGAACTATTTCGGTGGGTTCAATGACTGTGTATGTACAAGGGAAATTACGGGGTTAAAGTTTAGAAAATAATTTATGCCTAATACAGATGGAAAGTAATGCTTAAAACGAAACTGAGGAGAGGGGAGGGCTGCTTCATTTAAATTATTTTAAAATCTTGAAGTGTGAGGAACAACACTGTTCTGCAGGGCCAACAGTGGAGAAATTCCTACCACAGCAGATATCTTCAGCTTCTCACAGGTCTGCTCCTCTGAGGCCTTCTGCAAACTGAGAAATGCAAATTACAGACCCGAATTCATTCACTCAGTCCCTCACCTTTGATTTTGCCTCTTCTGTCCCACTCACTACACCAGACTACCCAGGTGTCTTTAATCAGAGATGACAGACTAACAAGTCTTTTTGTAGGGACCTTTCCATGGATGAGCACATGTAATATGGATGGTATGCTCTGCCATATATTAAGTACATCACAAAAAGACTGGGTTTGAACCTCATGAGTATAAGTTTGTGATTTTATCCACACAACTTCTCTCAGGGAGATTTACAGTGAACAGTAAAGTGATCATGAAAATGAAATTAAGCACTGATGTGAAATTAGGCTGAGAGCAATCAGTGCAGAAAAGTGTGATCAGCTAAACTCGTGCAATTCTGAGATTACCTTAGTTTCCCCTGCTCATGTTCCTGAATAAAACCCCCTTCTAAAATCTCATCTCAGCTCATACTGCTCGGTATTTTGTAAGGCAGAGCACATCCTGAGTTGACCTCTGTGGTTTGGAAGACCTCACACGGGAGAAAGGCAGAAGTGCCAAACACTAATTAAAGCATATTTGACTGGTAATTCCCATAATCCTTTTAATAGGGGCATTCAGCACAGAAATCAGAACTTCTTTGTTATTAAAGGGAAAGCTGCCTTCTTAATTCAAGGAGGTCAGTAGAGAATTGCCAGGCCAGCCTGTGCTTGCACATGGCAGTTTCCACCTGCTGCCTCTGATGGGAGTCTCAGGCAAACTCAGGAGACTCTGGGTGTGAATAATGAGCCCAACAGTGCAATAGGTGGTAGGACAGCCCAGGCTGGAAGCAGAAAGCGGGGTGTTGTGGCGCTACATGCAGGTGAAGACAGTAATGCCAGCAGCCAGGAGGTCTCCCTGTGTGTCAGCCCTTCCCTCCTTGCCCTCTCTCCCACACCCAGCAACAACAGCGCTGAGATGGCCGCGGTGTACTACGAGCGCATTGATGTGGAAGGCCACCACTACGGCCCCTCGTCCCAGCAGAGGAAGAACGCTTTGAAGGAAGTGGACAAAGCCTTGAGCAACATGATCTCACTCATCAAGGTGGGTGGCATCCATAAACCCAGCTCCTGGCTGCCTTT
The DNA here is from genome assembly GCA_013400175.1 of Phainopepla nitens. Taxonomy (NCBI): domain Eukaryota; kingdom Metazoa; phylum Chordata; class Aves; order Passeriformes; family Bombycillidae; genus Phainopepla; species Phainopepla nitens. Next base: position 340,343 of record VXBQ01017439.1, read on the forward strand.
AGAAAAGGCTTTTAAAACTGGTCTTTGTGGCACTGCAGAGAGCCTGTTTAACACCTGTAACTGAATGCAGTGGCTGTACATTTCTATTTCCTGAGAAACAGGCTGCTGAGATCATGTGGAAGTCAAGGCACCATTACCCTGATTATTATTTTCGTTGATGGCATTATAACCCTCCTGGCAGATTTATACCAGTAGCCCCAGGAAGCCACAAACCAATATACAGGTTGCTCTGTTTATGACTTCTGTTGCCAGATGAACTTTATTGTAGGTGAAGGAATCAAAACTGTGTGACTCCTAATGTTTGTGGAATCAGACTATTAACTTTTATAGTGTTTTTTATGACAGTACTCAGAACTTTGTACTTTAAACTTGGTTTTAAAAAAGCATTATCGAAATGATTTTGCAGTGAGAAAATCTTTTGGGTAAATGGCAATTCTGTGAATATTTCTGACAATGATAAATGCACGTTGGAGATTTTATGTGTTTCAGTGAAGAGAGGAATATGTATCTTCAATTTCACTAAATATTAAAAGCTCTAATGCTAAGTGCTCATGTCGGAGAGGGAAAGAGAGAAACACCCCTTCCACAAGTGGTATCATGGTAAAATTGCTGCACGGACTCGTTTTGGAAAAACTCTGGTGCTAACCTCTCAGACTCTCCCAGAGCAGCAAGTAAAAGTGGATGTCCACCATTAAGGGTGGTGGCAAAGCACATTGCAGGACATTTATGGATGTGATCCTCCTGGTTAGCCTCTACAGAATCCGTGGAGGTCAAAAGGTGATTTAAATCTTCCAGGAGGCACAGACAGTGCAAAACTCTTACATGCTCTAAAAGTTGTCATGCATTTTCTTCACAGAGCAAAGGCCTTCAGAATGATATCAACGTCCTCCTCTTCTCTGATCACGGGATGACAGACATCTCTTGGTCAGATAAAGTGATTGAGCTGAAAAACTATATCAATATGAGTGATACCATACAAATGAAGGACCGAGGTCCTGTTGTGAGCCTCTGGCCAACTCCAGAAAAGCATGCAGAGGTGAGTACAGCCTAGTTGTACCTCTCAGTTTTGTGTTTTCTCAGTTTTTATGCCAATTGTGTCTTCTGTTTTCTCTTAACATCCAAATACTGCTCTCAGAGATGTGTGCAAAAATCAGGCCTTATCAGGAGTCAGACTTGGATCCTGTGACACTCTTGTGATGCTGGTTTCCGAAGGAAAGTCACATCAAACAAATTAAAAACTATGAACTTTCACTGTTACATGGCAAGGACACGTGCTTTTAAACCCCAACTCTATGAGCTTCTGATAAATAGCTACAAGATTTTAGCTCAAAATGCATGTTAAGGATTTTATATATATTAGACAATTTATTGACACTCTAGCTAGGATTTTCTGATGATCTGGAGCAGATTCAGGCATTCATATTCCAGTAAACTCCCACTGAAGAACCAACTCCATTAGACCAGAATTGCAAAAAATTTTTTTTTACAATATCTTCCTTGGAGGAATTTTTGATGAAGCGTGTTGGATTGAGTCAACCATAAAAGCTCAATGCTAAAACTTCAGGGTTTTGAGGGATAAATTAAAACAATAGAGAAAATATTTGAAAATCACTTGAAAAGAATGAAAATGTAGTTTCTCTGACTAATAGACTAGTCCATTATAGTCTAACCAGAAACCAATGCATGACAAGTCATTACTGCTGTCCTCAGAATATAAATGGAGTGGATGTACAAAACAGGCAAGCCATTCTCCAGGCAAATAGTTTTGGTTTCTACATTATATTTTTTCCAGTTACAGTATATTGTAGCCTGTACAATTTTTTTAAAGAGAGTATTTGCTGATCTTTGCACCCAAACCATCTGTGATATTGTGAACATTTCAAATTAATGCCAGAACAGAAAGCTGTCTTAGAGGCATGCATGAGCAGTTCACTCTCAAGTGGATCACAGGGGATCACTGGGATCTTAACCCAGAGCTCCCTGGTTTTGTAGGACACACCTTCAAATAAGGGCAAGTTGCAACTTCACACACTCATGAGGTTTCATTAGACAAAGCTCTTCAGCACATGCTTCTCTCTCATTAAACAGTCTAATATTCCTAAGGAGAATAAAGCACAATGCCTTATACTATGGTTTTGTTTACTTCCTTCATTTCTTTTTAGGATTCCTCACTGGAGGGCTGCTTTTTAACCAAAATAAAGTTGATTTTCAGTTTCCCAATAGCTAGATTCCCTATTTCCGATGAATTTTAAAGAGCTATGTTTATGAGTTGGAGTGTATGATAAGATAGTGGTTATCATCTCTAAGAATTACCCCATTTCAAAGCACCAGAAGTACTGGTGACCACTCTCTAGCCCCAGTCATGGCAGGAGGAATTGTGCCATCACACCCTGGTGCTGTCCTTATTGGTCACTGTATATCAGTGCACATATCTGGCACACATATACACACAAAGGTGACTTAGCTGAAAGGCTATTGAAGAACCTTTCATTCTTTGAAGAAGTGAGCTGTTTGTTCCTGAAGACTATTTATATTTAACTTGTTAAAGAACAGTCTAGAGTCTGGGGACTCCAATAGCTGCCTTCTCTTTGACATATGAACATCTTTTTCAGGCACTTCAAATCTATTTTCTGAATAATTTGAGGTGTAATGACATTTGTGTGATTATATTCCAGACAGTATGATTAATATTAATAAACCACTTGCATGGCATTGTGCAGATTCAAAGCTACAGGCTTTGGCTAATTAATCTCACATCAGATAACTAACGAAGCAGATAACTGAGCACTATCAGTCCCTTGACAGTGATTGACTGGGTGAGTGCAAGAAACACAGGTGAGGTGGCATTCATTCTCCACTCAAGAGCACAAAGAGGGAATGAGTGGCAGATGCTAAAGACAATATTGCTTTTCCACATCTGTACATAGCCCACGTGGTGCCTTGGAGTGTCTCACCACTTTACTCACTGCCTCCTCTGAAGGTGTGGTTTCTCCTGGTTTGTTTCTGTAGACTGGTACACTCACATGCGTACATTTGTGAATGTGGGTATTATAAATACACCTAATACAAGAACTCGTGCATTTCTATGTGTTTATGATCCGAGTTTTCAGAATCTCCTAAACCACATAAGCAGGTTTTGTCCAGCCATGATCTTTGGAGAGGCAAAGTCCTGGTCTGAATGTGCTGATGATTAGCCGTTCCAGAGGATTAGCCCTCTTGCAAATTTAGGTGTTTCCATGCACCCATGAGGGTATTTATGATCTTTACAGCCATATGGTGTCCTAACATTCATTTGTTTTGCAGGTATATCAAAAATTGAAAGCTGTGGAACATATGGATGTTTATAACATACAGGATATTCCAAACAGATTTTTCTACAAAAAAGGAAAATTTGTGTCTCCACTAACTCTCGTGGCTGAAGAAGGATGGTTCATAGTAGAGGTAAAGTACAGAAGCAAAATACTTAGACAGGAGTGTGAAAAGGCACAATATATTGCTGATCATTGAGTTAAAGTCAATGGGCTCACTACAAAACTGATGTCAAATTCTGCTGTGTGCTTAAAAGAACTTAAAGGTATTGCAGCTGTCCTGAAGGCAGACAGCTAAATAGTCAAGATGCCTCTTTTTTCTCTGTTGTCATAAAGCAGTAGTTCTCATATTTCACATTCCACTTTTGTTGCCTTACTCTTCTTCCCCTGCCGTCTACCTTCACTTCAGGCACAAAAAGAGTGTTTCCATTTCAAGTCCTCCATTCAGCAGTGTGAACAACTTGCCCTTGTGGCAACTTTTCCTTCTGCCTGGCTTTCCTCCCATCAGACTGTCCTAAAAATGCCCCATTTCTCCTAAGCCAACCAGTCTCAAAAGGGCCAGACTGGAGATTTACTCCTCAGAGATGCCCAGTGCAACCTGGGAACTTGTTAAGCAGAGAACCCAGACATGAAGAGATTTTTCATACTAACTTATTTTCTTACTATAAATTGTTGTTACTTTGTGCTTGTGTCACTACTGGGCACCTCCACATTACAGACACCAAGTGCAGCTCAGCACAGCTCAGAGGGTGAGACAACTGTGTATCTTCTAAACTGAGCAGTAGCATTAAGTGATTTGCCCAAGGCCATACATGAAGACAGTAAATTGGCAACAGAAAAAGGAGTCCTGGGTTTCTTTCATCTCCCAGCATAGCCAGTGCACTTTGTTGCCTTGCAGGTTATTGTAACTCAGCTGAGCCTCTTCTTTCATGGCCTTCAGAGCTACTGCTCACCAAGCTTTGCTCAGGACAGTCCACACTACCACATTTCTCACTAGCCACCATGAATTTAGCACAACAGCTTCTACAGCTGAATAAAAATGCACTTCTAAAAAAACCTGATGGCTTTTGAATACAGCTGGGTGAGTATCACATTTCTGATTAAAAGAAAAAAAAAAAAAGGATAAAAAGTCACAGTTAAGATTTAGACAGGTAAAGTAGGAATCTGAAACATTTTTTTCCAAAACTATTTTTAAAAATTACAACTAAACTCTTTTGTACAAAAGTTCAGAACAGAATGTTTTTTTACATATTCTATAGAAAATAAAAAAGCACTTAAAAATCATTGAAACTCTGACAAACCTTAATAACAGTGCAGCAAACACTGCTGCTATGATAATTATTTCTGTCTCTCTGCCCATTCCTTCCCATTGTTTCTGATTTTCAAGAATGTCCTCTCATTAATGCTGTCAGATTTTCCTTCTCTTCGGTACATTTTCATTATCTGTGAATGCGATACGAAAATGAAAGTTTCCTGTCATATTTTTAAAAACATTATTGAGTCTTCTATTATACTTCCTGCCCAAACCACATCCAAGAGAGGACGTGCAGCTCTTCCCTGTCCTGCTCCCAGGGTTTTTTAACTCTCTGTTGGCTAGTGGATAGCTAAAAGCTGTTTGAAGAAGGGGATTTTGTTGGTTGTGGTGGTTTTTGAAAGAGACAAAGGGGGTGTATCTGGAAAGTTGTTTTCCTCGTCACGGAGCATAGGAACTAAAGCCCATCTACATTTTGGTTAAAGCAGGATGAGGAGGAATTTTGTGCTGTACCAAAGCTGATGTGCTCATACCACCTTGTTCCCTTCACACGAGTGAGTGGTCCCCATCCTTTGGGCCTAAGATCCCCCAGCTGCTCTCCTGTGTGCAACAATGGTGTTAGCCCTCAGGGCTGCATCCTCACTCTGTACCCATCCCAACATTTAGAGATCAATTGCAGCACATTTTCTAAAGACACACAGGGAAAAGTCCATTGTCCACAGTCCAAGATATAAATGTTTCATCTTTGACAAGGATTGCTAGCCCAGGCCTAGTCTGAGTATGAAAAAGACATCTCAGATGAGTTCTCCATCCCATCTGGACTTGCCAGGCAGTCACATTAGTGTGCTGCCAGTGTCCTGGCCCCAAAGAAGCCCCAGGAGTTTGTGGGGTTTGCTGTAAGGCAGAGTCTGATGCTCCAGAAGGGCAGTGCTGGGATGCTTGCACAGCCCTGTCCCTCAGGCTACTGCTGTTAGTGGCTCCATTTCATGAGCTCTCACTTCAGCTGCAGTTGTGAAAGTATGTTTTCTGACTCAACTGGCACCAAAAATGATGGAAATGACTGTGCCTTTGATGGCAGGTTCTGTTGCAAGTAGGAGTCTGCTGATGTCTGGGTGGGTTATGGAAAGCACACTACCTGCTCCTGCATTTGATATTTCTGGGGAGGCAACTGTGTCCAGGACATCTGCTAGGACCATGGAGGGGTGCAGGTATGGCAATGTCATCATGCTGCCAAAGAACCACCGCAAATTTGACGTGACTTAACTTGTCTGAAGCTGATGCTGGCAAATGCTGTGCAGGTTGCCTGATGGCAAGCAGCACAATCCCCAAAAATCCCAGGAAGCTACAGCCTAAGGAGGTGCTATGGTAGGAAGAGGAGAAGAAGTTTGTTTTCTCCTTGCTCTGAGCAGGGAAATAGATGGGGACAGGAAAAGAAATTTGTTAGCTAAATAGTTTCATTCAGTCTGGAACAGATTACCCAGAGAAGCTGTGGAGCTGCTCTCACTGGAGATTTTCAAGAACTGCCTGGATGCAATCCTGTGCAACATGACCTAGGAGCAGGGAGGTTGAACCAGGTGATCCACTGTGATCTCTTCCAACCTGACCCATTCTGTAGCATTCTGGAATTATCTGGTACATCTGCCAAGTATTACATACGAAGAAACAGGGGCCTCTCCTGGAAAATAGTTGGAAGAGCTACACCTCTCAGTCATCGTAACTGCTGTCCTCAGTGCACAGTCAATTTTCTTTCTTCAGGAAGAAGACAAAAATCAGACAAAAGAAATGTTTATAAAAGGAAAGGGATCTGCAGTTAACCTGCTTCACCATCTGCAGGAGCTGTGGTACCAGTTGCCCGAAGTGGGAATGTGGGAAACTCTTTGGGGGCATCATCAACAATTCTGTGCCTGAGTATGAAGGCCAGAGCTGGACACTCTAGAGGACTGTGCAGCTCCTTCTCTGTAATTATCAGATGGGTCTGATGAACTGTCAGTTGATGTTCTTTGTTTAAGTGAAATTCTTGCCATAGCTTTGGGGCAATGTGGAGTGCCACATCTGTCTGCTGCTATCCCTAAGGAGCACGGGACAGGAGAAACTCATGGACAGGTTGGTCCAGCATTTTGATCAGCCCCCAGGGACTGCTGCTCTGACAGATACAGCCCTGTTGTAGGTAAGAGCTGTTAATACAAAGCAGGAGAAAGTAAGGAAAGAATTTAAAAGTACATCTTAAGTGCAACATGGGCTAGGAAGATTTATAATGACAAATTAATGAAGCATAGATCCACTGAGCAAGGAAATAAAACAGAGTCTAGGCCACAGAGAGTGGGACTGTCTCAGGTCAGAGCTAGTGTTCCCTGGAACAAACTTCACTGCTTTAATACGAAAACAAGTAGGGAGAAGAAATAATAATTAGAAAATATCTAGTAGGGGTGATATTTGTATTGCTAGGCTGACTAGTCAAATGGAGCAAAAAATGACTTATTTTTATCAGGTGTCAATGGCATGTGGGGCAGACCAACACCCCAGCACACCCATGGAAGTGCATGGCACTGCACTTCCATGGATGGGGAGAGGGACAGCACCTTGCTTACACGTGTCACATACGGCTGTGGGGCTTTGTGCTTGTGGCAGAAATCTACATGAGTTGTCCTCCCCTCCCAGCTGGGAGGTGGTTACTCACTGAGACAGCAAAGCCAGGGGCCACCCTTCCTGGGGATGAGCTCCTGTGCAGGTCACAGCACAGTGTGGGGGCCTGATGGGGTGGAACAGCACATGGAGACACAACATGGCACCCCACAGTGCCCCAGCACAGCCCAGCAGGCAGGCACTAACCACGCTCTGCTGCTGTCACCCAGAGCAGGGACAAGCTGCCCTACTGGGAGAATGGCACAGGGAGGAAGGAGGCCTGGCAGAACGGCTGGCATGGCTACGACAATGAGCTCATGGACATGAGAGGCTTCTTCCTCGCATATGGACCAGGTACAGTGCCACCATCCCCGGGGTTCCACTTCCCCTGCAGCCCCATGGCCCTCACCCCTGCATCCCTGCTGCCCCAGCACATCAGGACCATGAGGTAGCACCCTGCCACACCCAAAATTACAAATAGATGGCAGGATTTCCTCACTATGGAGGGTTTGTTGTATTGCATCTATTTCATAGATGAAGAATAAGGCCAGAGAGATGTGAAGGTATTTGGTCAGCCTCTCTCTGACATCCCAGTGCAGTTACTATCTCTTTGTCCTGTTTTCCTAAGTTTTGGCCTAAACTTTGAATTCTATTTGAAACACATGAATCCTGCTTTTGTCAGGGGACTCAGACTCCCTACAACAGGGCACTTTCTTTGGGAAGGTTGCAGCACACCTCACTCACCTGTCTGATGGGCAGACACAAAACTCCTGGTTCCCACTTCATCAGGCCTTTTAAACAGGGCAGAGTACCAGGCTGCAACCACAGACAGGAGTGAAAGCAGAATGTGCAATACAATTATGTCAGGCTATTACATCTATCAAGCACATAAAGTAAAGTAGCTCCCGTACTTAAAAATTCAGGGCTTTTTTTTTTAGTTTTTAGAATAAAATTGGTCTAGAGGTAAAAATAACAAATAAAACTGTTTAAAATATTTTTGCTGAGCTATGTTGTAAATTGTATAGCATGCCACATCCCAGCCTGGTGGGTGAGTCCCAAGAAAGGCAAAGGAGCCCTTGCCCCACAGCACCCCACATTCCAGGGGCTGAGCCCCAAGCTGCACAATGCCAACTTCTCTCTTTTGCCTGCAGATTTTCGATCCAACTACCGAGCGCCTCCCATCAGATCCGTGGATGTTTACAACATCATGTGCAGCCTGGCAGGAGTACAGCCACTGCCCAACAATGGCTCCTGGTCCAGGGTGGAGTGCATGCTCCAAAACACAGCCCCCTTGGCACCACTCCCCCCGGGCAGCAGCTGTGTCCTGGCACTAGCTCTGCTCTCCCTGTTCGCCAGGCAGATCTCCTTACTGTGATCCCTGAACAATGTCAGTCAGTGTTACCAGCAACTCCATCCTTCTCTGTTTGTTTTTTTAAAGTTCTTCATTTAAATAATAGCTTCATTAATAGAGTGCTGTCCCCCACTCCTCCATTGTGCTTCACCAGGCACGAATCTGACCCATCCTGCATTTACAATGGTTTTAACATGAAGCCAGGTTTTGTGCTGCTCCAAACACAGCCAGGGACAATGGTGTTGCTCACCTAGATTTACAGCACTGGCAGTGAGAGCAGAATCCTGGCTGGGTATCCACAGAGTTTTCTGGTGGGTGCACACGGGGGATCTCTGAGCATCAAACACATCTCACCCCAGCATCTTTCACTGAGGAGCTCACCCTGGTTTGCCATACTGAGCAGTTCAGGAGTGCAACCTCTTTGCATTTATCTGGGTTCATCCTGGTTCACCCCTTCTCCTCCAGCTCCTCCAGCAGCAGAGCTCCATCTTCTCCTTACAGCACCAGCCAAGCCCTGGCTATACAGACGCAGTCTTCAAAGAGCCAAGAGCTCAAGAAGCTGAGGGACCATAATGCTGACAGAAGTGTGTCAGCAGGAGAGAGAAAGAGCAGTGAGAACAGTGAGAACATCCGACTTCACTCAGCCTTTCCTTCTTTACTTTCACCAGCATGAGTACTGCCCATTTCCAGGGCCAGTCCTTCCTCACGGACCACAGCAGGGAGGGCTGGGAAAGAGGAAAGTGACAGAAATCCTCCACTTCAAAGCCCGTGGGAAAATGAATAGACATCTGGACACACAAGGGTCAGGAGAACATAGGATGAGGAAGCCTGGCATTTAACAGCCTCCCTGCTTTTCCTGGTGAAGACAACACCATCTGATCACGTTTTGATGTTTTACACCCAAGTTGCAATTCTGAAGGTTTTTCAACACTTTACTGCTCTTCTACCAGCTTCTGCTCTCTATACCTCTGACTGGTGACCAGCATATTTCCCTTTATTCTGCAGTAGGGAAAGAGGTCTACACTGATAGATCTCCTTCCCTCCCAGCTAATCCTGGTGATTATTTCCACCGTGGGCTATCAAGCACAAGCAAAGTTGTAAGAGCAAAGTTGAATGGAACAGCTGGAGAGGACAGAGCTGTTGCCAGAGGTGCCTTTGGGAGTGCACAGTGCTTTATCTGATATACCTCTGAACCAAGAGCTTTCAGCAAGCAACAAACTGCCTTTGGAAGGATTGAGGTCCCTCCCCATGTAAAACAAACCTCGAGGACTTACTACTCTTCTGGATCCAGAGACAAGCACGATGCGGGTATGTGTGGTACAGTGCATTTAAGGGTGAATGATTACACTATGGGGGAAAAAAAAACAAACACCAAATTAAACTTGACAAAAGACTTCTGTAATAGCTGTAAAGATTTATGTAATGCATTTTTAAAGCTCAAGTGAACCATCAAATCAATTGGGAGAAAAATGGAAAAAATCAGGCTTTGTTATTAGAATGTGGAGTATAAAAGGCAATTTAGTGCTTTCGAAGCATTTGCAGTAGCTGTAAAACAAGCACCTATTGTTCAGAGTTCCCTGTTGCTCTTTAATGGACCAGGCTCAATGAAATCACTGGAGCACATTTTTAAAGAGAAAAAAAAAAATAAAAAAAAAAATCAGCATGTAAGATTACCAAATTACCAAGTTAGTCAAGTCTGAAAATCATCAGGATAGATGCCATCTGTGCCTGCTAACCCCTCCACAACGTGCCATTTTAAGTCTTACCAGCCAACAGAAGCCAAGGTCCTCTTACAGAAGAAATGTTTCTAAAGGCATAAGGGTATATTTGGCTCCTCAGTTATCCAAACAGAAATTGAAAATAACAAATTGGGTCCCTTGAGTTGTTCCAGGGATGGGCCATGACACATGCAGCCTACACTGATCCTTGTGAGTACTTTCTGTAACTCATTTTTGTCAGTGCCCGTGTGTAGATACTGAAGGGTAAATCCAATTGCAGTATGATTTGTTTGGCCTTAATGTAAGCATGATGTGTATGGTAAAAGATACTTGGTCTGTAAAAGGAAAACGACAGCAGACCTTCAAGAAGCTCACTAGCTTCAGGAGAACAACAGCTCATTATTTTTTGAAAAGTGCATCTTTCTTCCTCAAAAATGTCGTACCTCTGAACAAGTTCACGTTCTCATTCAAAAATCAAGTGTCCTAGCTCTTGCCTATTTTTCTGTATACTATGCAATGGAGATGGGTGTATTTTAAAACCTATTTCTGAATGATGTTTTTATACAATGACTGATTGTGAATGAGTGAATAATTCTAAAAATGGTGTTAGAAAAAAGTACTTCTATGTAAATACTGTAAGATTTTTTGAAGAAAAAAACAGTCCAAAACCTTCCCTTCAACACTTTTCTTTTCTTGTCTAATTGCTGCATCAAAGTGTGATAAACAGTGTTTGAATCTTGGGCTGATTAATTATCAGAAAGACAAATGATGACATTGTTTAGAAATGGCAAAGTTGTCAGCATGTAAATTAAGGACATTAAATGCATCACTTGAGATGATGTAGCTTGTATATGCAGTCCTTTTTTCCAGATGTATTTCATTGTTTAACCTTTTGAACATCCATTCAGGAACATGTAATTCCCACCAGGCCGATGGACATGACAAAACATTTTGCACTTCTAAGAAGAGAGCTGAGCCCTGGATGCTCTCTCCAGGCCCACTCCTCTAAGCCCACTGTGTCACCATCACATCAGCTGCTTGCACAGAAATTAAGAGCATTGTCACTGGTATGAGGGTGCAATAGGCTCAGACTCTCCAGAGCCCACCTTTCCCAGAGGGGGATGGTGCAAATGTCAACAAGACCTCAAAAACCAACGCTACAGGCCTCAAGGACAGGGGGGCCCTACTCCACTCTAAGCTCCACAAACCAACAATGTCTAAGGAAGAGGCTAATTCAATAAAGTCTCCAAGCCTACTCAGTAGAATTTATCTCCTTTTTCTTATATTAACTGATTCTTCTATTAAGGGAGTGGTCAATGGAAGAGGACCAGTGCAGGTATGCCAACAAACCCTTTAATTCACAGCAGGACTGCCTCTGAACCAGCAGAGGTCTGCCAGAGATGCTCCCCTTGTGTCCCATGAACATGGGTCCCCAGACAAGGAAGGCGCTGAGGGACTGCCTGCACAGGAATAAGTCTCAGACAGCTCCTCATTACAGTGCCAAAAACGGCAATTTCACAGCTAAATAAGCTGAGCTCTTTTTATCAATGACCTTGGTGGCCATGCAAATGGCATGGCTGGCTAAGGCTCAGAGGGGGAGCCCTCCAGCCCCCCTCTGCATTGCCTCGTGGAGACACTTTCTCATTAAAAGTGAGCCAGACACTGGCCTGCACCCTTCACAAGTATAGAGACTTCACAAATAAGGGACAAACGAGAAGGTTTTGCGGTGCTGGTCATCCTCCTTGTCTCCTAACTAATACATCGCAATATATCACAAAAATCACAGAGTATTCTGAGTTGGAAGGAAACCGCAAGGATCATCAAGTCCAATTCCTGGCCCTTCACAGGACCATCCCTAAGAATCACACCATGTGCCCGAGAATATCATCCAAATGCTTCTCAAACTCTGTCAGGCATTGGAGCTGTGTCATCTGTCAGATGTTAATCCATACACCTCGGGGAGGTGCACACCAAATGAGCTCTGGCCACTGGCAAGTAAAAGGCATTGGAAAAGCTCCTTGTAACATTTCCTCACCTTCTTTTCCCTGTAGGGCTGCAGCAGAGAGGGCAGGCTGCAGCAAATCCAACAGGATTTTTTTAAAAGAATTTTTAAAGATTTTTTTTTTAAGAAAACATGGCCTAATGAAGAGGAAGGTTTGAAACTCTGCATTTTAGCATAACAAGTCTTTAATAGCTGTTTTAAAAGACAACTTTCCCATACAAAGAAAAACATTTTTTGTTTAAGTATCAAAACACATCTAAATTAAGGCAAGGTTCAAAAATAAGATCATTTCAGAATTGCAGTTGACCGGACACAGTAATTCTCAAACTTCATAGAGATGGATTGCACAGATTATACGGACTGTACGGATTATTCTGATATTTCAAATACATGCAAAATGCTACAGACTTAAAAACCAGTATGACGCTAATCCCGAATCGGGGTCAATTACAGCAGTCCGGCTCCGCCAGCGCAGTTCCACCAGGAAGCCACTCCGAGCTGCCAGGCAGCTGCCGGGTCTGTCCCTAGCGCGGCCAGGCGTCCGCCCCAGACGCGGGAACGCCTTCCGCAGCCACACCGCCGCCCCAAGGCCCCGAGCGGGCCTGCCGCCCTCCGCTGGCCCCGCTCCAGGAGCTCCACCTGTCCCTTGCACTGAGGAGCCCAGAGCGGGACAGATTTCCCCTGACGCTGCCCCTCCGCCCCGCCCGCCAGGCCCAGAGCGGGACAGATTTCCCCTGACGCTGCCCCTCCGCCCCGCCCGCCAGGCCGCAGCCCCTCAGGGCCGGCGGGAGCTCCCCCTGCCGGCCTGCCCCCGAACAGCGCCTTGCGACAGAAGGGATCCTCTCCTCTCCTCTCCTCTCCTCTCCTCTCCTCTCCTCT
>VXBQ01017439.1:360571-401222 GCA_013400175.1 Phainopepla nitens
TGGACATGGCACCTCTGTTTTGTGGACATGGCACTCTGTTCTGTGGACTTGGCACCTCTGTTTTGTGGACCTGGCACCTCTGTTTTGTGGACATGGCACTCTGTTCTGTGGACTTGGCACCTCTGCTCCTCAGGCTGGTCACCAGGGCGGCCCTGTGCACTTGCATCATGATGGACAAAATGGTTCCTGCCTCTCTCCTCCTCATGGTGCCTGCCCTGATGCATCTGCCAGAGATTGCATCTGACCTCTGCCTCACCCCAGAGTCCCCTGGGAATTTTCAGCACTCCTTTAGAAGAAAGGAAAAAAACCATACTGCTTAGTCTAGGTTAAAAAAGAAGAGGGGGTGGGAAAAAAAATAGGTGGTTAACATTTTACTGAGCTGTGCCAGGGTCACACTTCAGGTGAGTTTTACAGCTGGACCAGTTACTGGTATCCTAAAGTCATCACCAGCTTGTGTCACAAAGTACATTAAACTACAGCAGCTGGATGCCCAACAGGACTTGAGGGACAAGAGAAAATAGACTGAGAGAACTCAGAAAAAAAGGCTTCAGGTTTCCCTAAGCAAGCAAGCAACCAAAGTATATAACTATTTCAGTGTATGCACAGCCATGTTGGTAAATTTATTTACTGTCTTTGCTTACTTTCACATAGCTGGCAGAACAGGGTTAGGTTTTATGTGCTTATTAGGATGAGAGAGAAGAAAAAAGATGTTAAATAAAAGTACTTGGGATTTCCCATTCCTTGTCCCCATTCATCAGTTCTGTGACAGCTGGGCTAAAAATACTTTGCTAGACATGAGGACCTACAGACATAGAAGGAAGTTGCTTATAGACGCAAGCTCAGCCACCTCCACACAAAACCACAGGCAGTTATCAAAGCCCCAGCATCACTGACTGCTCAAAACCCTTCTCTCTTCAAGTAGCAGCTACAGTGAACAGGAGTGTCAGAGCCATGGGCTCCTTCCCTGCAGTTTAGGAAAGGTTAGTAAGTAGAGGCCATTTTCTTCATATCCATTCTGCAAAGCACAGATTAAATTTGCTTTTTGCAGCCTGAGGCCTTGCTTGATGCCCTGAGGAAGGCAGATGTGACCTGGTTTTCCAGTACAGTTTGGGGTTTTGTGTCTTCTCTTTGAGCCCTGAAATTAGAGATGCAGGACAGAATAGCACACAGTCTTTAAAAAAAACAGGAGTAGCAGCCAAAAGGAGGAAGAGAACAGAAAGGACTAAAATATGGGGGTATATTTACATTCCTAAACATGTTTAAAATTAAAAACTGCAACAGCATGGCTAGAAGGGAAGTCCTGACAAGAGCACCTCTCCTGAAGTAGCTGATCACCTTTTCTTCTCTAAAGTCTTTCTGATGAGCAGGAGAAGTGAGAAAGGGAAAGTAATGGAAAAGTGGGAGAAAGACACCAAGATCAGGATGACATTTTTAGAGGGGAGGATGAGAAATGGGCCAGAAGAACTCTCATGTCAAGTAACATGTAGGGGAAAAAAAAAAACCCAACCTGAAGGAGAATAAATGTTAAAAAAAAGCAGATGATGAGGGGATTCAACAGAAGAAGGAAATTATAGAAAGTAATTTGTGAGGAAAACAACAGACTAAAGAAACAGTTGAGAGGCTGATGGAGAAAAAATCTGGAGAGATCTTTCAAAAAAGTTCTCTTACAGATGTAAGATACCCGTAGGTACAGAGGGATGTAAATCTGCTCAGTGCTCTCAGCAGAAAGGTGTGTTCTAACACCAGGAGAGTACTTCTTCAGCCAAGCAGTGGCCCTAGACATTTTCAGTATGTTCCAGGCCATGTTTGACCAAAAAGATGTCACTTGATCAAGATCTTCAGTTTACCTGTCAGCAGAGTAAGTATACAGAGAACTCAAGCCAGGCTTGCTAACAAGTTTTAAAGTGCAAGGTGCGGTAACTTTGGACAACAGAAGTTTCTTTCTAGGTAATTAATGATTAGCCTAATTTAGCACCTAAAATACAAGCACACCATAAGGAGAGAAGCAAAAACAAAGTGCTCTGTGAGGGGGAAACAGTGCTTGCAAACATTTCCAGTAATACTGAAAAGGCCTTGAAAGTCTGAGTCTACCAAAAGCCAAACTGACTTTGCCTGTGCAAAGCACTAGGTCAGTGCTGGCATAAAGCCCTAACCAAACCCTGTCTGGTTTTGGGATTTTTCTCCCCTGTAATTGAAAATGAGTGATTTCACAAAGATGGATTACAGTGGAAGCAGATGGATGAAGGGGAATGAGCTAAGACTAGGAACAGCGTGGTGGCAGTAGTACGTGCCACTAGCAGGTGACAAGCCAAGGTGCTTAAGACAGCACCTACTTCTAAGAGATGCTGCTTTGTTTTTTATCTTATAGATGTTGTAAATTCTCACAGCTGACCTTGGCAAACAGCAGCTCTCATGGCACAGCTCTGGCGAATCTCCTGGACCCTAAACTTCCTCCAAACCTTCTTTGTTTGCTGGTAGAAGGTTGGAAAATAGCACTTGCATGTTACATTGTCCACTTGGGCCTTTCCAATCAGCACCTACCAGTTTGCTTGAACGATGTGAAAAAAACTCCTTGCTAGAACCTTCTTTCTTGGGTGTGCACCAGCTCCTCCTTTAGCTCATGAGGGTGGAGAGGAGAGGAAAAGAGGGACCTGACACCTGCTGCCCTTGGTATCAGGAGGTCCTAATGGACTTGTCATTTCCTGGAACTTGGGTGCATCTCAGCTGGGCAATCACATTCAGTGGAGATCACACTCCCCCTGCAGCTCTCAACAAAAAGGTGTATCTTCTCCCTTGCACTCTTAATGGCCCAGAGTTTTTATAAAACATAGGGGAACACAGTGAGTTGTTACAGTGTTTGTTTATCTGAGATTTCTGGTCTGTTGTGCGAGGTTTCCTAAGTGGGGAAGAGAAACAGCAGGTTAAATGGAAATATAAGTATACTCTCTAAAAACCACCGATGAGTGCAAAGAATCCACTTAGAACATATAACCAAATGTTATTTAATATCTTAAAAAGTAACACAATCCAAAATGGATATTTCACACAACACTACATAAACAACATGAACACAATATTACCATATGGAGGGACTTTCAAATATAGACTTACAAAAATCCCTGTCCTTTTTTTTCCTTTAAATTATTATACTAAGCATGACAAGTAATCATCATTTACAATATGGTACACTGACACAATAAAAACCATGTTACAAATGTGCTGTTATAAATCAGTAACGTTAGGGAAGACATTTCATGAACTGCAATTATTTCATATGAAATACTATACAATATAAACAGAACATCCATCTTGGATGACCTTTACAGCAACCAGAGACCAAGTAATTTTTTAATTTTTTTTTTCAGTGCAAACACATTTATACAAGGCAGTCTTGGCTGCAAAACTCCCTTCTAACATACAGTAAGTCCCACTTGCATTTATTAACTCATTTAAACCTAATGCAACAGCCACATTCAGTCACTCACAGAAAATTACCTGCAGAATTATGATCCCTTTAAACTTAAAATCTCCTCCACACATAAAAGTAACATCTGTGCCAATTAGTCCAAGGGCCCTTTCATACACCTGGGTGGGTATCCTTCGGGAGGCTCTGAGGGCTATGGACACCAGGGCAGTGCACCACGTGGAAGCTGACCCCGCGGGGTGGGGCCGCTCCCGGAGCCCGGCTGGGGCTGTGCATTCCAGCAGGGACCCAGCCCACGCTGCCCTTCCAGAGCCAGGCCTTCTGCTCCTTCTCTGCCTGCAGTGTCTGGGGCGGGGGGAGGAACACGGAAACCCTCAGCTCAGCACTGAGCTTCAATGGAGTTAACCACCCATTCCCATCTCTCTCAGATCCTCAGAGATCAGGGCAGTCATGCCGCATTTACACTCGCATAACTGAAACCAACGTTCAGAGCGCCACTATGAAAGAAGTGTGATAGTCCCATTTTCTTCTAGCACCAGCTTGGCTTTTGGTGGGTCCACTGCATGTGTCTCATGCAGTAATGATGCACTTTACTTATGCTGGGGGGAACATTTTAGATATATAGCCTTTTTTTTTTTTTAAAGAATTTTGTAAAAAATAGAACTTTTCTCTCTAATACTGTACAGTTTTCTTCAGAAGAGCAAAGAGAATTGTAAACTGTGGGCATGACACCAGATTAGGAGTGCTATTTGCTTTCTCAGCACAACAATTTGAACAACTGTGCTGGGAAAAACACTACCAAATGTATTTGAAAAACAAATTTTTAATTAACATGACTGTTTCTAAAACCACTGCTGCCAGTGCTCATACGACTGCAAACTTGATTTTGGAACTGCTAATCCAAGAGTGTCTGCAGGGCCGTAAAGTAGTTTCTTACTTAAACAAACTGAATGTGTCAAAAGAATAATTTCAGAATATAAACATTAAAGACTTTGGTTAACTGTTAAACTGTTACTTCGGTCACTTTGGAAAAGCAACTAGTTAATAAGTTAGTCTGCAGACTCTTAGCCTTGGCTTTTTCCAGTGGGCCCGCACAAAAAGTAGGGTCAGTGAACTCTGCCCAGCTTACAGGTAAGTGCTTCGAGACCCTCAGGCAAAAAGGTGTGATTGGAGTGCAAAGTATTATCTGTGTTCACGATGGCCTCTGAATACTGGTTTGCTTGTTCTCTTTCCAGACAATGACTACTGCTGGCAAGCACTTAGGCCAAGGTTTTCATTAAAATATTTGTTTTCCAATACATTTTTATTTTTCAAAGTCGAGTGAACGTTGTTTCGCATATAACAGTCATTTTACAGCGGTGCTGGGAGTCAAACGGCTAATGATTTCTTCTAAATTTTAACTGAAATACTTAAAATGGCAAAATTAGCTCAACTGATGATTGTATATTAATTTGCATCAGGATAATGGTACTAGGTATTCTGAAAGGTGTTCATAAATCGGGATTTGTATATAATGCGATCTGCTTAGGTTCAACTGCCACTTTGTTCCTTTGGTTTTTGGAAAAATCTTTCTTTCTTCCCTCTTGAAAGGTGGCTTGTTGCAGCTGGCTACTTTTCAAAAGCAGCCTTAACTTTTCATGGAAACTTGCCCACGTTCTTTGAACAACAGGCACATACCTCGAGTAGGGACCCTAATACTGCTCCCAGTAATGTCGATTAAAGGCTGTTGGTAATTTTTACAGGAGCAAAAGTTTTAGATGCACACAATCTAGAGACCAGAGTGCATATTATTAAAGGAAGAGATGTTTTAACACCCTTGTCAGTTCAGAGAAACCATGACGTACTAACGTTGACAAAGATGGAGGCAGAATAGGGCCCCAAGTATCTGAAGGCTGCCAAGAAAATACCCAGAGTGTCTTCTGTTAAACCCCAAACTGTCAATCACATTTCACAGACTGTAGATGTTTCTAATTTGCTAAATTACAAATACATTTTCAAGTTCTACCAGGCAAAGATTTTAGCAGTAACTGGGGAGAGGATGGAAGGTTTCAGCCTCCCTTTCACTTTTATCCCAATTATGCAGCCTTGTCAAAGTCTTTAAGTGACTCATCTGAAAGCCATCTTTTTAACATCGTAGAAGGAAATTGTGGCAATGGAAACATGATGACTTCATATGCAAGCTTTGACACACAAGAGAACGCCATGACCTAATGCTTCAAAGTTTCTAACCTTGCTTTGTACAATACGCTTTTCATGTTGCTGCATTTCATCAAATTCATGGAGGTAGTTATATGTGTAAAAAAAATTACCATAAAAGTAACATGTTGTATTATAATAATACATATTAAGTGTGCAAAATGCCGACAGATTTGTGTTGACCCTTTACAGTTGAACACAACACAGATTCAACCTAATCTAACTCTGTAAACCTTTAAATTGATACATTAGAAGAATGATAGATAAGCAACCACATAATACAAGGCTATGATTTCATCAAAGGATTAGGGTGACATAAAGCACTCAAGCTCCACTCTCGTGGTTTTGTTACCAGAACCTCAAGATGGAATTTTCTTATTTTCCGTTGTTGATTTTAAAAGGAAAAAAAAAAAGAAATCAAGATTAGAACGTTTCTATTTGAAACTTCTGTTTACATTCCATATTCCAAGAGTCACATTAATATTGGTACAATGCCATGTCAACATTAATATGACATTTGTGTTGTCTGCTGGTCTCTGGGAACTTCAGGAAATAACATACTATACAGTTTATAGGTATGTACTATCACATTTTGTTGGAATTGTGTCTTCTGTACAACCAGCTGCCTGCACAAATTCTGATTAGCTTATGACAAACAATTTTTTCCCTAAAGGTGAAACCTCCTTTCTGCTCTTCACATTTTAATACTGCCATTAGTACTTCAGATCATCCCTGTAAATTTTTTTACCATTTCGACATTTTTATTTACTGAATTCATACATACTACTGATGTCAGAGCTCATCTCAGAAACAAAATCACAGTCAGCCACTGCATAGTATATGACAATTCCCCACAAAAACTCTGACTCTACAGTTGGCATGGAATAAGTACGGCTGGAGTTACATATTGAATAATAAGATGCGTCATGCAAAGCATTATATGGTAATTAGAGCACATCTTGGAAGGTATGATAAGGCAGAAGGCTAAAGGCCAAGTGACTTTGATAACCAACCAAAAGCACAATAATTTCCTTTATGTGCACTGAAAGGTCTTATTGCTCCTATGAAATGGAAATTATACATTGAAATCAATGAAACAGACCTGTGCATTGACTGGGTATTCTGGACAGAACTGGAAACTGATTGTGTCCAGAGTTGGAGAAGTGTTTTTTAAGGAAATGAACTCTACCCAATGGCATAACATAAGGCTGAATCGTCAGTAAAGACTTCTGATGACCACAGAGAACAGAAGTGAAGCTCAAATGACTTTGTACACAGAGTATAAACGTCACCAGAACCTGATGAAAATACTGGGGTTTAATATGTACAGTTGGATTTCATACCTGTGTACTACAGGAGTTAGACAGGGTAAATGTCCCTTTTCTGTGAAACAATTTGGGCTGTTGCACGTTTTGGTATCTTTGTTATTCTTCCACCAATTTGTCCGTTCTGATAAAAAAGTCAGTTTTTTGCACTACCAGGTTGCATGAGTAAGAGAGCAGAATGTGACTGTATACCTAAAATTACTCTTGGAGTTCAACTATCTGTAGAATTTACTCTGCAGCAATTAGCATAGTACTAATTACATTGGAGTAACAGTTTAGGGAGAGCAATTAGGATGTACCGTGCCTGCAGGACTCAGATTTCTACTGCAAACCAAGTGGACACATTGAATTTCTAGAAACCAGACATGTCCATAAAATGCTAAATTGCAAATAACATCCACTGAATAAAAAGGCCAGAAGTTTATAATTCTCTAAATTTTGTTCTCTGATAATCATTACACTGTATGCTATTTTTAATAGCCTAATTTAGGCACTCTATTTAATAAGCTACATAAAATAGATTTATGTCCTTCCACTAGAAAGAAATCAATTCTTCAGGCCATACTTGTCATTTATATCATAAAGGATATTTTTGTTCCAAGAAATTAGTTATCCTGATTCCTATATTAATGGCAAGTTGCAATACCAGAAGTGACACAAGAATTAGCTGATCTTTTTAAAATAAGTGAATTATACTGAAGACATTTAATATATTTCGTGTCACTCCACATTGTGGCTCCATGACAGTTACATCTTTCCCTTCCCTCCCCACTCCCCCCTCTATGCAAAGGCCCACCTCCTCACTGGTGACTTTGGAAGGTCAAGTAGCAAGTCTCATTGAGTAAATATCTCTCGTACTTCTGAAACAAAAGGAGGAGCCGTCTCCCTTCCCACCCTCCATACCTAGAGAAAAAGCAAATCAAAACAAACCCCAAACCTCCTTTTAATTGCTTAACCAGGTATTTTTAAAATTGTGTCACAAAAATGCACAGTGAAAATGACTGATTAGTATTAATAATTCACATATAGAGCTGAGGTCATGACTTGTCATGTTTGGCATTGTTTTTCCTCATGGTGATCTTGGCTGGTTACTTTCAGCAGTGGCTCAGTTTTTGAAGAAAAAAATGATGAACTCTGCAGCAGAGTTTAGCCTCTGACCAGGGGCATCACACATCTGTGGCATTTTTTTAAATGAAGTTGGCAACTGCATGGACATTGAAAATGCAGATTACACTTACAGTGTCTAGACTTTCATATATGTGCTCAGTTACAATTAAGTGAAGCAAAAAGTGTACATATCATCCCTACTGCTATTCTGTTGCTACAGAGCCGCAAATGTGAAAAGCAATACCTTGAAATAAAGACTTCTTTGTTGCCCCTAGTCTACACAGCAGCACAGTTTAAGTGAACACTAAAACTGTGGTTGAGATGCTTGTTTCGTTTTTCCCCAAAGATGTAAACATCGGTCCCAGTGTCGTAAACTTTGCTGTATGGGATGAGACAGACGATCTGAGGCAGGCTGACTATCAGACACTAGTGACAGAAGCTTGCAGGCAGTTACCAGGTTTCTGCAGTTTCTCAGCTTCACTCGTGGGGGGGTCTGCAGTGGCTCGGAAGTTGAACGTCGGGCCTGCACCCCCGTGTGCGGGGCTCAGAGCGGGGTTCTGACGTCTGTTGCTTTCAACAATGCTTGAAGTGTTGGATGCCAGGCTCTCACGAGTGCTGGAATGGAAAAGAAATACATATACACACTCATATATGACATGCCTATATATCTGTTGACCAGACAGGAAAGGAGAACAGAGTGTTTTATAACAGGCTTCCTGTGTTTGTATGTAACGTCACATCAATGAACCATCTTATTTTGACAGTACTCATATGTTCCTCCAAAACGTGTCCCAGAGGTGCTCAGCAGCCATCATACCATAACACAGGTACAGCACTAAGCACAGCTGAAGCTGTCACATAAACTGTAAGCTGAACCAGTACCAAGCATCTGGATTTTTCACTCGAGGAAACAGCTCCCATCTTGCACTTGGAATGTGCTAAGTTTTCTTTCCTGACTGGTGCAGTTTTGTACAAAGTAGCTTCACCAAATCGGGCTCTGTGACTAGGCAGAGCTAGAACAGCAATCATGTAACACAGCATCCTCTGTTGTCTCCTCTTCCACCTATGTTTTTGTACACAAAATACTAAATAAAAGTTCTACCTTACATTAAACCCACGATGCTGCTAAACACAACACTTCAATTTTGTTTGCAGCTAAGATGATTGCAACTTACCAAGACGAGGAAAAATCTTACCTGCCTGGTCTGTGATCTTGCCCTGGACAACAACTAGTGCTGCTATTGCATTCACAAAATAGACAGTGTTTCTTAAGTTCTAACATATGATAACCACAAGAGTGACAGGACACTTAACCCTTTTAAAGATTAGGCCTTTTAATGATACATCTAATTATGAATGCAGACAAGCTTGTATTTTAGTCTATTTTTAACTTTTAAAAAGCTCAGCCATGACATGCTAAGGCTACTTTTACCAGTACTGCTGTTTTTGTTGTCTTTACATTACTAAATAATTTTTGATCTCTAAATAGTGTGTGCCTGTTCAGGAACAGATCTGCTTTCAAACATCCATGTGGCCCCCCGGGTCACGTATCCTTCACCTGTACCCCTACTACTTTGCAAAATGACATCAGCACTTGCTATGTATGCAGTTATCAAATAAGCACTAGAAACAAGGACACTAATGACAAAAGTTTCATAGTCTGTTTAAAGTCAACCTAAATTTACCTGCTACCGAAAGGGGTAGCTCTTGCCTGCCTTGTGTGGACCTGACCCTGCCACATGTTTCTGCTGCTGCTTCCCTGACTAAGCCTTGCAGGCAGCCAGACAGATCAGGGACTGCTCTCAGTTAAATACTAGCCCTAAGGAAAAAAAAAAAAAATTAGTGCTAGCATCAAGGGAAGAGTAGGAATGCACAGCTTTAGATGTGGCAGGGGAGAAATGTGTCAATGAATGGCATAGGGGAAGGAAAAAACCACTTTTCCTAGTCACAGGGCAGATTTAAATAATCTTCAACTGATCAAGTCTGGAAAATCAATGAGGCTTTTAAGAAAACTCTCATAGATCTTTTAAACTGGTCAAAATTATATTCTTCTGCCAATGATTGTTTTACTGTCCATAGTTCTAAAGAGTTATGATGAGTGACACACATAGTAAATTATTCCTGTGGGCTGCAGTGATGTATGGTGCACTTCTCTTGCTCATTTTTTTATTCCTCTCCCTCTGCTTTTTAATGAAAATAGATGCAAATCTTAGTTTTCAAAGATGTTTCAGTAGTGTATCATTCTTTATGGGGACCACCAATTCCAGATCTTCAGACATGCTCACGTCTGATATTACAAACTGACCATTACAACATGTATACACAAAAACTGCATTGAAAATTCTGCATGCAGAGTAATGCAAAATTAGCTTTCTTTAAGTGACAAAGGAGCAACAGTATTACATAAGCCCTAAAAATAAAGGAATAAAATTAGTCTTGACAGCTAACATTTACTATATATAACTTGCATAAAAGCAATGCATGAAATATTGAGGTTTTATTTCCCAATGGTGATTAGTATGTTCACACATTTTGCACACAAATACTTTGGAAGTCAAATGACCATTGCAAATCTATTTAACTGCAGCTATTTCTTCCTGATTTTTTTTTTACTGTCCCTTTTTCAATTTATCATACTTCAAAAATACCTTTTTTTTCTCTTATTGTGTGAAATTGGTGATTTTGGTTCCTCAATCAATGTTGGATACTTCAGTTTGGATGAAAAGAAACCAGCCCACCTCAGGAAGCAGAGTTACATCATCAGTGAAGGCTAGAAGAATATACCTGAGGAACATCACTATATGCATGACCTGTTCTTGTATTCATCCCATGGCATCTGCTAAAGGACACTGCCACACCCAGATGAATCTTACCAGATGGATGCTGGATGGCTCTTTTGTATTTCCTGGAAAAGGGCTGTGGAGCACACTTTCTTTTATAAGGTAGGATAATAATAACAACATGGTACTTTTAGCCAAAGGGCTGAATTCACCCTCAGCTCAATTTATTTTTGGAGACTTATACCAAGAAGTGACTCAAACTTAGCAAAATCATCAAATTTAATCATTTTGATGCAAAGCTCATGAAAAAGCTTTGAAATATCCAGACTATATGCTAATCTCACAAAACAAAATGTTTTGGTTTAGTCTTTTTTAAGCTTACTTTACGTGGCCTTGCCAAAAATTTGTATTTGTTAATAAGTAAACAGTAAAATTAAAAAAAAAAAAAAAGATGTTTGGAACACAAACATAATTGGAAGTTGCTCATCTGTTTCCCTTTTGATTTAAACAAAGTGGTACAGCAGCACTAAATCCAGTGTGCTCACCACATCCTGTTCTCTTGCTAGCTAAATTTAACACAAACAGAAATTTTAGCTTTTGTGTAAATAATCAGGAAGGAAAATGTCTACCATTGCATTAATCAGAAACACAAGTTTGATATTCAGCTAGCACACGAAACAGTAGTTCAAGAACTGATTTTTAACCCAGTTGATATCCTATCCTGGAGGTGACCCTCATACTCTGTGGAGTGAGCCAGGCTGAGCAAGAAGCAAACACCACAACATACTCCCCCACAAAAACTGACTGCAAGAACAGCACTTCAACTACTGGAAGAGATCACATTTAAACCAGAAAAGTGCCAACAGTTTCATACAACAGTTCTATGTGAGAAAGATGTCAGGCATCTGCACAGCAATCAATAACATAAATTCAAAGCCTTCTCAAGCTTCTGTTTTACAGTGGACTCAGTGTTAGTGGCATGATTTACTCAAATTATTTTTCAGGATTTTTACTCAGGAAAAGTATACATTCTCTAGAAGCCTGCTCTATTTCAATACATCACTGCAAGCTGCATCAGGCTCACTAATTTCTGTCTTGCCATTAACATAAGTGGGAGTAACCATCAAATCCAAAGGAATTTCTTCCAGTGACAGGACTTCAACTGAAAATGAAATTTAGTCCTGTGTAGAAACAGGAAATCTTTCACATGCCTTTCTGAGAGCCTTGGTGTTGATGTAAAAAAAAATATCTACTTCTGAGGAACAAGAACATCATTTACAGGGGAAAATAAAAAAGTGACAAAAAAACCCAAACAAAAAACCTCCCATTTTTTTACATAATATAAAATCAGTCTTGGAGGTTTTATCTTTAAGCACAGGCAATAAATAATTTAAGCTTAAGTAAGCCACTCTAAGGGAACCACTACTGTAAATTATTTCTGTGTTCTTAGAGTCATTGTGCTGAACTCTGATGAGTTGCTATGGAGGCCAAACAAAACTAGTCATGCTCCATTCCATCAAGGACCTAGGACTGCCAAAGGTCAGACAGATGAGGAAGAAGGCTGGCGTAAAAGATTCTTAACCTGGAAATGAACCTGTGAAATCTCCAGGGCAGGGAATGCACCAACAACTCTCTCCTCCCTACTTTTGCAAGACTTCTAGCAAGAAGACCAAGACTTCCATGATGCCTGAAACCACTGGACTAGTAATTACTAACCAGCACCACCACATGCAAACATCTGGACTCTCTTCCCAAGTATCTTAGACAAGGCACCTCTCTCTCAGCAGTGTTAAGTCACATCTGAAGTTCAAATATCCAGAGCACTTTTAGCTTGTAGGGGGAGTGGCTGTTCCAGTCTCACCAGTTTGAAATGGTGACTAGATACACTTCCAAAATTTTTGAAGAAAACACACAAGGAAGCCCAAACACAAAACAGTATTATTTGTTTTTCTTTTTGTCTGAGTCAAACATTATGCCACCCGGTCATGGCTAGTCTCTCTATTAGTCTTGTTAATTGTCTCTCAGAGGGAAAGGGAAGGGAAGAGTATGCAGAAGCTCATCCCTTTTATTCTAAAAGCAAACACAAGTTTAATACAGAAAAAAAAGGATACAGAGAGGTTTTCAGGAAGCAAAAAAGGAACTAATACAGAATCAATGCCAGAAATGGTCATTGGTTTCTCACTGTACGGTGGGAAACCCAGACATCAGAATAGAGGATTCCAGAGCTGTAGAAAAAACACTGTCTTAAAACGTGTGAAATTTTTTAATACAGCCCTGCACTCTGTCACCAACATCACACACCCATAAAACCATAAATGGGACTTCCTAGTCTGCAAAGCTTCAATGAATGTGACAGTCCTACCGTGGGGAGTTGAACCCGCTGTCCACAGTGATGCTGCTGCTGTCCATGCTGTCCAGGCGGGCTGAGTGCGTGGCTCTCTGGTTGTTGCTATTTTCTGTTTCCTTCGGGGTGAGAAGAGTAAGATTCTTCTCAAACTTTCGCTGTAGATCCCTTTCCTTTTCTCTCTCTAGGAGCCACTGCATCGTACCAACATCATCCCTGTTCTTTTCTTCCTCAGCATTTTTGTTGGTTCCTTCCTCTGAGTCATCGTCATCAGATACGTTGTAGTAGTCAAAGGAGGCCTCCTGGTTCCCGGCTGTCTCTTGCTGTCTCTGGGAAACAGGCATGACTTGTGTGACTGAGGTTACCATCGCTTGTTCAAGTTTCTCACATCTGACAGGCAATGTGTCAGAGGGGGTCTTTTGATGGGGCTTTAGCAGAGGTGTGTTAGATTTATGATAACTATTCACAGAAAGAGTGTTGTGCAGAGGCTTAAAGAGTGTATCCTTGCTAAATATTTCTTTCCGTTTATCAAGGCTGCTTGACTCAGTGCTGTGGTGTTGAACCAGCCGCCCATTAGCAATCACCTCTGGAGTTTGGCCAGCAATCACTGATCCACTGCTTGGGCCCTTTGGGGACTCCTCCTTGTGCACCCCAGGCTCCCTAGCAGTATGTTGAGACTGCCTTTCTGTGGGAGTCATTTTTTTTAGCCCATCTGTCCCCGTTAGCGTATCATGATCCTCTTTATTCTTTCCCAGTGGTGACGGAGCAGTGAGCACAGTCTCACTGGATGTGTTGCACTGAAAATAGTCATCAACTGCAGATTTTGTTGTGCAGGAATTGAGCTCACTATATGATGGCAAATTCTCTGCAGGCTTGCCTTGCTCCAATAGGCTACAAGAACTGGGGGTTTCTACAGTGCCACCAGCTATTTCAGGGATGCAAGTCTCTTTGTAGCTTGCGGATGAAATCAGAGCCCTTTGATGACTGAGCGACTGAGATGGCCTTAAGGTATTATCATCAATGTAGGTTTGGCTAGTTGTTTGGTCATCTGGGCTACAGCCTTCACCTATATCTTCAGGTGTGCCTAAAGTAGCTGAGCCCAGAGGTCCCTTGGAATTATCCATGGATCTAGACCTTTCTTTAGCCTTACTGGACCGCTCGTTCCTCGATCTTCTATCCTGTGTATGGCTGTGGCTCCGATGGACCTTGGAGTGGGAGCTTCCCCTGGAAGGCTCAGGGAAAGGCATTTCAGTTCTTCTTTTGGCCAATTCACCAGACACATCCCATTCTGGTGTCATGGGAAAGTGAGATTCAATCATGTTGGGATTGCTGTGCATGATATAGTTATCTCCCTTGTGTTCTATTATAAAACAGCCCTCCCGTGGGGATCGAGTCAAGGGATCATAGAACTCATACTCCCTTTCAGCAGGTATATCCAAATGAGAGCCATCTGATGGGTCTCCTTTGGACACCCGGGTCTTGCTGTGTGACCTCGATTTCCCATGAGATTTTCTGTGATTCCTGCTCTTTTTGCTTCGTCCGCTGTGGTGAGCTGAAGACCCTGCTTTGCTTCGTTGAGCTTTTTCTTCTTCAAGTTTCTTCATTAGTGCAGTGTGTCTCATGACATTTTCCACAGTCAAGTCTGGGTTAATGCGCCTAATAATCTCCATTTCTACCTCTCTAGGTATAGTGGTAGGGGTGTCCTCGTCCCTTAGGGGCCACTCCTCTGGAGGAAACTGGGCAGAGAAATTTGCCAACTGTTTGGTCTTATCCTTCTTAAAACTTAATCGGAATAATTTGAGTCCAAATTTCTTAGACTGCTTTTCTACATCCTTAGGCTTTGTGAGTGTCTCTGATTTATATGAAAAATTGACAGTACTTTTACTTTTCTCAGTAGGCGGGACCTGACATAATGAAGGAGGACAGTATGAGTCTTTACAGTCTTTTGCTGATTTCCTCTGTAGGGTAGATGCATGCATGCTGTGCATGTCTTCCCTGCAACAATGGCAGGAGTCGCAGTGGTTTTTGGGTAGTGTTCGGTCCCTGACACATCCCGAGGCAGAGGGAGTTATAGTTCCTTGTTGTGGAGAGGTACATTGAGACCTGTCAGGTATCCTCTCATCCAAATGGTACCATTTACTGTTAGTTCTTATGAGAGATGGTGTTATAAAGTAAGTCTGGGGGGTTACAATGAAATAACCATCCGGAGTTGGGTATATTTTCCTCTCCCGTACAAGCATATTCAAAGTATGTCGAAGGATTTCTGGACTGGGTGTTGGAACTCCTAGAAATAACAGTAAACACGTATCAGGAAGTGCATAAGACTCTGTAGGACTCTCTGGTTTCCCCCTCCCCAACAAACAGCTAAGTTTTTCCCAATGTGCAAGCTGGAATATGCTGAACAAACAACTCCAGTAAAGCATTTTGTTAGGCATTCTCTCCTCTGTTTTATTTCTCCACTTATCTCCTACACTTCAGACATATCAATTATTAATTAAATAGTAGGCCATTAATAAAGTGCTAAAAAAGCCCCAAGAGAACTTCCAGTCACTTCCAATGTGCAGGTGACCTTAAGCTACAAGATGGAATCACTGAAAATCAGAGTGCCAAGCGAAGTATTCTACTTTAATTCTTCTTCCAACTAAGTATTTATATAAAAATTCACCAGAACTATTCCTGTAACACCTTGTCACATATAAAGCAGTAGTTATTTGTTACTCTGGATGCCTAAGCTGCTTTTCCCACAGAATACTAAACAGAAAAAAAAACCCCACAACTGTTCCTCAAATTGTCCTTTTATCGCAAACCTGATTTAACAGATTTGCTCTCCTATTAAAATATGTTTCAACTACATCAGCTGCTCCAAAACAGAGACATCCTGAATGACACAGTTCATCTTACCCAGGAAGTTTTTTCCATTAGGCTGGAAGTTACAGATTTAGCTCCTAAAAATATGCTTCTCAGAGTTCTTTATCTTTCAGGTGAGATGTGGGGGACACTATCTAAGTGCATGGCTTGTATACCAAGAGGGGGACAAGTCTGACTACCCTACATCACTGGCATTTGGTAGACCTGGCATTGTGAGCCAGATCCTTCCATTACCAGTGCACCTGCTGCATTCCGTGGTGCTTGACCAAGTCTTCAACATTTTATTAGATAAAACACTAAGTTTCAAGTTGTGTGTAGGAGTAAGTCCCATCTAGAACTAAGGAAAAGTAACTTTAGTTCGCAAACTAGTTTTAAAAAGTCTGTTCATGCTGAATAAAAAATTAAACTACTTCCAGGTTACCAGTGGAAAAAGCTATCTTCAATCAACACATTTTGTTTAACTAAAATGTGTTTAAATTCTGAGTACTAGTCTGGTTTACATTTTTGGAACTCAAGACATTTTTTTTTCAAAGGTTTGGATGGTCTGTTTTAAACAGAAAAAGTTAATATTATTTATTCTGAGTCTTAGTTTTAAACAAAAGTAATTTAGGGAAAAATAAAAGAATCAGAGAGCCACTTAAGTTGGAAGAGAACTCATGAATTCATCTAGTCAGCATCTCTACTCAAATCTTGGCCAATTTGGATGAGGTTGGTCAGAACCTTGTCAAGTCAAACTCTTGTCTTGAAGAATAGAATTTCAATGCATGCAAAAACATCAGTGAAGCATATGCTTTTTACAAAAACACTTCATGGAGAAATCTCAGCCAGGGTACCTGACACAAACACATTATCTCCAGGAGCACAGAGTGTCTGGTCACCACTCTTCTCCAACGTGTCAAAGGTTGGAGCCTGCAAGCTCACTGCTCTCCTGGTGACAGCAACACCCATTAAAAGCAACAAGAAAAAGAGAATTTGTACTATTTCCTTAACTCATCCTCTTTCTTGCAGCTGGATTGGAGGCAACATATTCTTATGTCTGAGTGTTGTTTGAACTTAGTGACATGACCATACTACTCATATCCATAACTAAAATCTTAAAATGGAAACAGCAAAGGGTTAGGAACAATCTGGACATGAGTGAAAGCAGTTACAACATAGAAGGCATCAGGGAGAAGTAGACAGGGACATGTGCTGCTTTTCACTGAGGTAGAGTTATTATAGTTCATGCACAGTCCATAGAGCTGAAATATTTGGGCCACTTTGGATGCAGGAAGTGAGAGGCCAAGATAGGATATAATTTGAGAGCATAAATGAGAATGAGAATTAGAAAAAACCATGGAGAATCAGGAGCTTGCAATTTCTCCCCTTTTCACGCGAGTGTCCGCAATTTTGGTAATAATCTGAGCAAGAGTAACAAAGACTCCCAGAACCTCTAGATGAGTTAATATGCCTGAAACAGCAACAGGTGGGAAAAACTGAAATCCAGAGAGCTGGGGGAAAAAAAGGACTATTTGTCCCTAGTCCAGAATTCTGAATCTCTCTAGACTGAAATGAACAATATGTGAGATTCCTCTGCATTATGAGGCAAAGCAGGCTGTCCTCTGCATGAGCTTTTGATAGCACACAGGAACATGAAGAGTGACTTCAATCCCTGGAACAATCAGTGGTCATCCAACTCTTCATTCCTGCAGTGGAGCTGCTGTGTCTGCTTGGGCAATGCCTCCCCTCTGACATTAGGACTGGCACCACGACAAGACGTGGATGACCACAAAACCCAAGCTCATTTGTTTCTCCATCCCATGCTGAATATGCACTGCAGGGTCCAACCATGGTCCAACTCAGGTGCACCTGCTCTGCAGCAGCCAACCTCTCTTCCTCTACACAAACAACCTGCCCCATCCACTGCACTTTTCAGAAGCTTACAAGTAAAGACTTCAACACGTACTTACCTTTGTGAGAACCTGGTTCTTCATCCTTATTTTACTATAAAGACTTTTCTTAACATACTGTTTGAAAAATGTCACAACACAAATAAAAGGGATGGAAGTATTTCTGCTGGGAGCTTAGAGAAAAGTAAAAACAATAATACTTATTTTTCACCCAGTAAACCATAAGGGCTACAATGTATTGGGTGAGTCTCTAAACACTGGATGCACAGTAGTTACATTAATTGAGTAACTCCTGTGAATGGAGAATGTGCAGATAAACACCAAGGAAAAAAAAAGTCAGCATGCCTGGCAGTCAATGATGCTGTGAAGTTAATTGTGTCAGCCTTCTCTCTGGAGTTGAAGCCTATCACTTTTATCACTCCCAGTATAACAGTCCATGCTGTGGTTCACTAAGCCAGCAGTGATGACAGCAGATGAAGATCTTGGAAGCTCAGCACTGTCAGCTAAGGGTAGCTATGGGTTTTATTCCAAGCTCTTTTAGGTACTTAAAAAAGCAGAAACAGACCCAAAGTCAGCTTAGGCTTTCCTGCATGGCAGACAGGAACAATGACATGAATAAAGAAACAATGGGATCCAGAGTGAATACAAATTTCTTGGTTTTCTCAAGACTTTCCTCTTTAAAACAATCTGCCCACATAATGTCTACACACAACCTACCCCCCTGCATTCAAAGGTCTCCTTTTATGGTCTCCCTTTCTCCATTAAATAAGAACAAGGGAAAAAAACCCAGTGGCTTACAGATTCTAGCCCATAAAATATTGCATGACAGCAGTGGTGTTATTTAAGATTATGTAGTGGTTTAATAATTCAAAAGCAGAAACTGTCTGGACACTGAATCATCAGACATGTACATTTTCTGTATCTCAAGAGAGTCTACTATGCCATCCACTGAGCTTCCAGACAGAAGATTATGTCTTGTTTGCTGCTCACAAAGAACACTGACCTAGAGTGAACTCAGTTAATGTAAGACACTTCTTTTAAGTGCTACACATATAATTCATATATTTAAAGAGTGAAGTTATAAAGGTGATTGTCAGAGGAATTTGCCAGCTTTCAGAAAACTGCTTGCTTCAAAAGCAACCTGGGCCAATACATAAATATTTCCTACACTGAAATTTTGAATGTCTTAAAATTATTTATACATGTGTGTGGACAAAACTGGGGAAGAAAAAAAACTAACAAATACCCTTATTAAAGACAGCACAGTCTAAGGTTTGGTGTTGTCTTCGTCCAGGTTCATACAGATATGAGGGTCTGGTTGCCAAACACAGAACAGGGGGTTACATTCTTAGCTCCTTATACTGGATTTCAAAGATTTACATTTAATGTATGGGATTTAAACCACGGTCAATAAATTACAAAGTAGGGCTGTACAAACATCTCACTGTTTAATTCTAAGTTAGAATAATGGAAGCACGTGCAGGAGCAGCCCTCTTGCTTTTTAAAAAAACCTGACAAATAACAAAAACCACAAATAAGATGTGCAATATCAATACGAACTTCTTTGAATAAAATAAATTCATGAAAAATACATCTGAAGTAGTACTTAAATGGTGTTAAATCTGCTAAAATGATTTTCTCCTGAGCTGATGCTAAGGCTTAACAAGGGATAAAAGAAATACTCTGATTGGCTCATGAAATACTAGTTAAAGATGTGGAGTGGTTGCTATGTGATGTTATAAATAATTAGCATACCTTATTTCAGAGAGAGCCATGGCCCAGATTTATGCCTGCACAATGGCTCAGCAAACTAGAAGGCTAGACAGCAACTGTAAGACCCTGCACTGAGGAAAAAGGTTTATTATTCTTAGGCACTTTTGAGAATAGCATCTGGGATCTTAGGAAATTTATCTTCACCACGAAATGCAGTGAAGCATCTGTTCATTAAAGCACAAACAACACAGGCAGACAAGTGCTGCTACAGGAAGACATACAGAGAGGTTATGTGATAATAACAGACACATCTACAGTGGTAATGCTCTTCTCTCCCTCAGAGCATCAGCACCTAGTTAAGAAAAATAAACTATCAGAATATGAGAGGACATCAGATATTTTACAATAGCCACATAGGATATAAGGGCTCAAAAAGCTACAGCTGATTTATTACAGGGTTTGGGCAGAAAAGTAAAAAGTGTCAGCACAAGAAGTTCTGTTTATTGGAAAGGAGAAAATTTTTGGATAATCCTCATACACTGAGAGAACATGTATGCTTGCTGTGTTAAGTATGTCTCTTGGCTGGGAGAGAGAAAGACATTTCTCTAGAGAAGGGGAAAACTGGTCAACAAAGGGTGGATTTTTTTTCTTCAAGTAACTTTCCCTACATTTTAGGATGTGAAACCCTCCTTTTTTTTTTTTTTTTTAATCTCAGACTTGAGAAATTCATATGCTAATGGCTAGTAGAAAAAAAAAAAAGGCAGCAAGAGACTATGTGCTAACTTGCCTCAGGCTTCGTCTGAGCAACGTCTACAAAATAATCCAGCCATTTGAATTATTTTTCATGTTTGGTTCTGTCTAACAAGAATAGCACAACACACCAAGTGAACTGATAATCATGCTCCCAGGAAACTCAAGGGATGTCACCAATAAATTATAATTTCCACCATGCAACAATGTTTATATAAAAATATTGATAGAATAATTGAAAAAATACTTGCAATCTACGAAAGTCTTCTAGTACATAGCAAGCATAGAAAAGGTAACTTGGGGGAAAAAAAATCATCAAAATGGATTAAAAGAATTGTGATCTTTGCCTTCTTGGCATTCTAACCTTTACAATTTTTACCAGTATTTTCCAAGTCAGCCTGATATACAAAACTACAAATAGGGAAAGGAAGCCAGTATTTACAAAATACGCTTGCAGTATTTTTTTCAAAGTGCAATTATTAAATTTCAGACAGAATTCTTCATTCCAAACACAGCTCTCAATTAAGAATTATACTTCAAATTCTCAGAACTCGGTATCAGTTATAGCAAAAGACATGTAAATTTCAAGGTTTTAAGTAACTCTTGCTCTAACATGTAAGCAAAAAAATATTCCAGACGTCAAAACATGGCTATGGTTAGGCTGCCTAAATGAGACAGACTCATCAGTACTTTTCCTACTGAGGCATTTTTAATTAGCTACTTTTTGCAGCTATAAAATAGGTACAATGGAGAAGTTTCTCAATTGCTTTAGAGAACTGTAAACTCAGATGCAGACTAGGTAAACATCTTGCCCAGCATCATACAAAGCACAAATGAAAAAGTTCTGCTCTCTTGAGCAGTAAACCTCTGCCCAGGGCTTTAGTGCCTCAATGTAAAATGTCTCTATGAGATGCATTTTGCATGATTCACCCACTCCAGATACAGATGGCCAGTAGAAAAGCAGCATGTTCAAGATATATTCTTGTTATAGGATTCCCTACTTGTGATGTTACAGTATCTTTAATCCAAGACAATTTCCACTTACCATTTGATAAATATTAAATGCTGGCAAGAATACCTTCTGAACAGTACACCAGCATTTGTGAACACAGCGAGTGCACCTATGGCTCTCCAAAACTTTTAGTTTAGTCATGAAAAGAGATGTCTTTTTTGTTGTTGTTTTTCAAGCAAGGGCAGTACAGGAGCAAAAGCCAGAATTGTGTCCAAGGAGGATCTGAGAACTCCTGGAAAGCAGGCTGACACAGTCCTTTCACTTTACATATAACCTCCCCCTGAAGCAGGCACATCATTGTTACTGGGCTCTACCACTTGCACCAGGCCCCACACTGAGAGCTGTAGGTGAAGGAAGACATGCAGCTGTCTGGGAAACCTGGTCTCTACAGAGACCTCCATCAGTTTACCTCCTGGAGATTGGACAATGACACCTGAACTGGCTGAATGATGTCAACAGAACTCTTATGAGATAGCTCCACCTGGCCTGAAAGCCTCAAGATGAAATGAGTTTGCTCTGGCTATGACACATCACGCTTTGTTCTCCATAGCTACTAAAAAGTCCTGTACTCCTGTGGCTATGATGATAAAAAAGGTTATTTTGTGTGAAAAAAATCACAAACAAGCTTATTCTGATACCATCTGAAAAAAAGAAACAAGCCAATATTTTGTTGTTTAGTACTGCAAGTCATTTTTATTACTTACATAAAGTCAGGAATTAGCCCTGCAAAATGCACTTCATATGAATGGTCAATTCTCTATATATTTAAGAATAAAGAAAAAAATCCAAGATTAGAATTCTAATGCCTCCTTTTACTTTTGGTTAGAATGTCAGGATTAGTCAACATTCCCATCCAGAAGGTACTGAGGATTCTGTAACTGCCCTTTGCAGACATGAGCTCATCTGAGCAATGATTTATTAATGACCTGTTACCTGGGAAGCAGGTGGTTAGGTGCTCCATTAGTGCTTCTTGTGTGACTTGTTTTCGGGCAGAGTTCATTGCTGAGATGGCCAGGCAAAGGATTTCCCCAAGAGGAATAAACTGTGACTGAGTGATGGGAGACATGCTGATGGGTGATACATCACCTGTAAAAGGACAAAAGGTGTGCCATGAAGCATTTTGTTTAAAAATCCGCTCACAGGACAAAGAGGGAGAGATATAGCTGCTGAAAATTCAGAGATCTCTAAATTTGTACTGAGTTAGGGATAAAACTCTTACAATGGAAAACCATCCATCAGCTTATTTCAAAACTCAGGACACAGAGAACTTTGGAAAATGGGAGATATACACTATGCAGACGTAGTTTCTCAAAGGGTACAGTACACAGACTCAGAAAAATGCCAATAAATTATCACTCATGGTTGCAAAACCTCCTCCTTAACATCCTACTAGGTAATTGCACAAATAAAACAGTCACATATATTTCTCTGGACATAAAAGGGGAAATTTCACTCCCCTTTCGAAGTGCAGATCACCCACCATTTCCATTTGATATAGTATTTTTTATTAATAGTAACAAAGATCCAAAAAAAAATGTTGCTAAGTTAATGAATAACATTTTAACTCAGCTGATAAAGCACAGAACACTATTTAGGCCCAAAAGCACCAAAACACCTTTTGACTGATACCCTGATTAAATCTCTCCTGTACAAATGTCTTTGAACAAGCTATGTATTTTTTAGAAGAGAAGTTTTAATAGTTTCAGGATGGCCTGAAAATTAGGTTTATTGTAGCCTTTCTCATGTTGTCTTACAAACTATTCATTAACCTATAGTTAAAAAAAAATCATTAAAAGATCATAAAGTTATGGGAGAAATTACACTTTGATAATACTAGCATGACTACATATATACAAGCACATTTTAACATACTTTATCCAAGTACACAAATCTTTGATCCTGCTCTGTAACTCTTCTTGAAGTGGTAACAGTTCCCCAGTGATCTCAAAGAGAGGAAAGCAACAGGCTAAAATATTTTCCTTAACAGACAGAACAAAGGGAGCTTGTATATGAATCCTATTCTGGCCACAGGTCACTCAGTAGCCAGGGATTAAGTTCTACCTAAATGGTTTTGAAATGTCAGGAAAATCACCCTATTGCTGCTGTCACAGAGCAACATCTTGTGATCAAATCACAAATCAAATTACTAGAAATTAATTCAAGTTCCAATTTTCATTCTCAATTCAGAAGACCTAATATTTGCCCCATTAATTCTATATTCCTATTATGTCTACTAAACAAGAGCAGCAGCTTCTAAAATTGATTATCAAAATGCATTTACTCTGGCATTATACACAGCACTTTGGAGGGAAAAAAATTGGTGAGAGTAGTAAACTGCAGAGCTGTCTCAGTGAGACTTATGAGCAGTATTTTTCTATCACAAGCTCTAGAATATGCTC
This sequence comes from Phainopepla nitens, assembly GCA_013400175.1. Lineage (NCBI taxonomy): Eukaryota > Metazoa > Chordata > Aves > Passeriformes > Bombycillidae > Phainopepla > Phainopepla nitens. The sequence goes on from VXBQ01017439.1 coordinate 384,379, forward strand.
TACAGCAGTGATACACATTACCCAAGACACAAGAATGATGTACTTTGTGCTCTGCTACCTCCTGATTGCTTTTGTTTAATCAGGCCTGACCAGATCAATGCTGCATTCCCTTCCCAGCATGGCAGCATTCCTCCAGCTTCAACAGTGAACCAAGATCCTCCTCATTCTTATCTCATCACAGAATTATGACCTTAAAATATAATATTCGCTGGACATTTTTTACTCAAATACACCTAAAAGTTCCTGCCACATGCATTACAGACAACAGCAAAGAAGATGACACACAGTTTATAGGGAAACATGAGAGATATGCTTCCAAATGACTTGGGAGCCACACCATTTGTTCCCTCATCATTTGAGTATGGACAAAGAACATCACAGTTATTATATTACTATTTACTAATAATTATATCTGCTGTCAGTTTAAACTTGTTCATAGACAAGTCTTTGTAATCAGCCAGACACATAAGTTTACCAAATTTAATCACCAATCACCACACACTTTGTACAGGGGATCAGTTTCTTTACTGAAAGAAGTATCAGAATTAAGGTAAGAATTATGCAGATTTAGCTAAGCAATTTAAGAAATTACTGTCTTTAACACAAAGATTATGTGTCATGGTGAGAACTACTAAACTGAGTTCAGTGCAATGTCAGACAGATTGGCAAATATTGGCCACAGTTGAGGTTTAATCTCATCAGGTTCATTTGGCACTGAAATGAGCTCCTTGATGTCCTGGTTTTGCCTGGGAGAGAGTAGCTTTAAGGGAATCCAGATAAAGGGCAGATAAACTCCTTAATTGTTTTATCTGTATCATCAAAGACCTGGCTATTTCTTAAACCTAAGCAGCCTGGCAGGAGTATCCCTGTGCCTGTGCCCAGCCATGCACTCACCTACACAGGTGCCAGGAAGGAAGGAAAATCTCTTTCTCTCCCTTGCATGGGAATGATCCATTCACAGCCACCCAGAACAATTCTTAGGATGTAAAGAACAGGCTTCAACACTGTAAGCAGCTTCCTGAAGTGGGAAAGGGACTCAAGGAGTTTTATACCTGAAGCTTTGCTCTGCAGCTTTGAAGCTGACCTCAGAGGGATGCTGGGACAAGAATTCAGACACCAGTTGCCCTGCTCAGCCCAGGAGCAGCCCATCCCTCTCCCCTGACTGCCAAGGGCCTGCAGAGACTCACCTCTGAGGCCACCCCAGTCAAGATTTGTTAACTTAAAACTGGCTACGTTCAAGCTAAGAAATAATAAAATTTGCCTGATTTCAGCAACTTCCCACAATTCTTCCTTTTAAAGTAGGCCTTCAGCATGGAATTGCTTTCTAGGTTAGTGAGCAGAAAACATTCAGTCTGTGCTGAATTTGACCCCCTACCAGCAGGACTCTTGTCACCAGGAACAAGCCAGGAATTTCCACTGAAATACCAACTGTACTTCACATAACTCTTCAACACGAAATTCAGTATTGGTTCCTTAATGGTAACACAATTTCTAGCACAGCACATTATACTTAGTATACCAGGGAAACACACATCCTGCTTGCAGATATTTGGGAGCTTGACAACCATTTAATTAACCACAAAGATTACTATAATTGCCCATAAAAATCGTAATTTAAATGGCTTTAAATGAAATAGAAATGTTTCACGAATATTGCTTTATGTGAGGGCCTTTCTGGTTTGTAAGGGAATATCATGAGTTAAGCCTTATTCTTTTCCACTGGCTCTTCAACCTTCTTCATTATGACAAGGAAACTGTTGTTTCACCTCTGTTGTGACAGAATGATCTCCACAGCTTGCTGTTCATAACTGTCTGCTGGAGATAGTTACTAGCTCTTGCTTAAAAAGGCTAGCACATGTTTTGAGCAGACCTAGTGATAGAAAGCCAAACTCCTCATACTCAGGGAAGCTCTAATTTGACAAATTTTATCTTGACTGTCCTGTGGCTCTGGGAAATCACACGCATTCTGTGGTTATAGGTAAGTTAACAAACTTCTTTGATGTACAGTAACAGCAAATATCTTGCATCTTCAATATAACTTATTAACATCAATTACACACATAAATACTGTTAGGCTGTTGAACAGAAGGTTTACCATAACTTCTTTAGGAAAGATCTGCTCAAAAAAAAAAAAAGCAAATATGATTTTCCTAATTTTTTTGAAGACCACATCACTTACATAAAACATCTAGCATATGGCTCCTGTTAGCTCTGACTGATGCTTGTCTTAAGCAGCTTTCTTTTGAAATCAAATTACTAGCCTCAACTTTCATATGTTTGTGTTCCCAATTAAATGAAAACTGGAGCTCAGAGAGCAGTTTTCACCAGCTGACTGCATGTTTTGCTTAAATATGAGATATATATGTATATATATAGAGAGAGCTTCAGCTCTGTTTCTGCAATGTCTTTCCAAACCTTTCTCTAAATAATTATTTAAAAAAAAAGTTTTCTAGACTTCTTGTATTAAGTGACATTCAATTTTAAAGAATGTCTAAGCACATAAGAAACAGTGAATGGGAATTGTACTCATTTATGCCTTGGGGATTTGTATTGCTAGCCTGGGGGGAAAATTATTTTTATTACAAAAGAACAAAAGATTATGTAGCACATAAAATAAACACTTAGCTCTTATATAGCACTTTTCTTCAGTGGTTTTCAAACACTCTGAAAAACTGGGAACCATAACTATCCTTAACATACAGATGAGAAATTGACAGTCTAATATAGCTGGGAATAAAAATTCCCACATCCTGAACCCATACCAGCCAGAACTTTTCCTGTGCCAGTGTATCTAGTGTGTCTGTTCTCTGTAAGTCTGGGTAACACCATTTTGGGAGAAAATGAGGCAGACACATTCTGTACTATGTATCAGCAATTAAACTATCAACTACATACCGATGACAGAATTTTTATTAATGATTCTGCTGCTGGCAAGAAGTGACCTGGAAGTCAAAGACTTTGTCCCCTGAACTTTGCATAAAGATTACTTGAACAATCACCTCTTGACTTACAAATGGAACCAATTCAGTACAACCATTGTGAATGAATTAAAGAAATTACAGTGCCTGATCATACTATATTAGAATTTATACATGCTATTTCTCTGAAATAAGGAGAAGACCCTCTGGTTTACACTCTGCATCTGTAAAGTACAGGAAGTCAAAGCCCAGTTTCACTTCTTCCGACTCTCAACATCTTTTTTAATCTTTTGTTTCTTATGGCTCAGGACAACCTTTAAACATAATCTTCAGCCTGGTTTCCACAAAAATGAGGTTTGCACAATCACAATCTGTGTGTTTGTATGTGTCAGGGAGACTGAGCCTCGCTAGACAAGAGTAGCAATTCTAAAACAAGTGTTTGCTCCACATTACATCTATACAGAGCTTCAGGCATAGCAACCTCCCACTAGATAGGATAGAATCCAGTCAAAAAACACCTGTCAAAGGAAATCTGACTTCACTACTTCTGCTGCTTACAGAACTACATTATTGATCAGAAAACATCAAGTTAGAGCACAGCAACTTCATGGCATCTCATGGTTCTAGTGGTGGTTGCAACAGAAATCCCCTACAAAAATTTTCTTGCCAGCAGTCTGTTCTGATCAACACTTGCCTATGATTTCACCCCGGGAAGAACTACAGAAAGGTCATTTTCAAACAAAACTACTTGTCATGGGAGAAGGAGGGCCTTGAATATTATCATTTTTTTCCCCTATAATACTGAAACCAAAAAGTCTCTTCTAGAAAAGTACACTTTCAGATTTACTTAATGAAGGGACAGGGGCTGAAGAAGTTACATGTTTGGCCTGGGTTGCACAAGTACCCCTTTTTGCCCCAAACCCCAACTTGACTGAATAAAAGAATACTTACCAAGATGTAGCAAACCTATTCTGATGTGAATTCCCAGCAAAGATATGTAATTGCCATTTTAAGTTAGACGTTCCCATTTGATTGAACAAAAGAAAGGAAAAGGAAGAATATGAAGATTTCTTTGGTATTAACCAGACTACTATGAAATACCTTGAATCTGCACTAGCATGCCAACACAGAAAAGATCACATTTCACTGGCAAAATCAAAATCAAAGAAAATAAGAAGAAATTTTGCTTGTGCTGTTTCCAGACATAGCCTAAATCCTCCTTTTAGGCTACATTTCCTGGAGTATTTTAAGAAAAAAGCTGCAGGTTGTGTTTACTGGATAGCTGCACATATAGAGGACTGATAACAATAAAAAATACATTAAAGATTTTTCCATTTATTCCTATTTAAGAGCAGCTTAAACAAAGGCTCAACAAATGCAGTAACACATTCATTCACTAACAGCAAGTTCCTTCTGCATCTCTGAAATGCACACCCACCAAAATAAATAATGAACACTTCCAAGAATGTGACCACTCCAAATCTACACAGCCTGAAGAAAACATGTCAAACTTAGTATAACCAATATAACAAACCTAAACAGCATTATAGTTCCTTACTAGTTATTAACTTCAACTGTGTAAATTGATCTTTTTAGTCATTCACACCCAGCTAAAATCATGATCTCCAGGTTCACCAAGTGGCACTAACTTTCAGAAACAGGTGCTAAATTATCCACAGTCAGCAGACTCATCTTACATGCATTCATCCTGTGTATTTCCTGTGATTTAATTTTCCTTTTCTTTGTTCATGTCCTGTGGCCAGCTGCCTCCTGATCCAAAGTGATATCCCAGCACGTGTTATGACTAGGATCATAAAAAGTTTCTGCTGGAGCACGGAACTTTCCCAGAGGATTCAGTTGAGGAGATTTCTGTAGCGTTGCTTATCCTGGGAAGGAGGTGGAGGGGACTGTGTTTTTTTTAATATATTGTGTGCTTTAGAATGTGTTTCCCCAAACAATATTTTTCAAATGCATTTTTAAATAAATGTCCATGTCTATATTCCTGGCACACAATATGTTAAAAAAGGGGGACTTACCTGAACCCCTATGGTCTGGTTCCATGCTCCAGCACAGTATCCAGAGAAGCTGTGATGTAACAACAATGTGCATATTGGGGCTTTATATCACTGTGGAAGCTGGCTGAATGCAGCATAGGTCAGTGCCACAGGACCTGAAAGAAGAAAAACAAAGCATGCTTTTAGGCATTAATATGCTGAACACCCACCTCTTAAAGCAGGAAATAGGGGCACACTGAAGAAAAAAATGCAGTTAATTTAATGCAGGTCCACTGAAGGGAACACTATTTCATGCAATTCTCACATGAGCATGAGAAATAAATGGTTAAGAAATTACAGAGGAGGTGGAGAAGAATCTAAAAGGGACTACAAATATAACTCCCACACAGTGTTTTGAAAACATCTCTCTCTTTGCCCTGTTTCCATGGAATGGCTGAAATCACGTTCTGATACCACCCCCTGTTCCGAAGGCACTCACAGTCTTTGCAAAGCACCTCTCCACTGCAGTGCCTCAGGATTCTGCAGTGTCACTCCTCTTCTCCCTGGCTCTCTGCAAAGTGAAGTCATAGGAATGGATCAGCCAACCTGACTTCTCACTACCCTGCCCAGAATCCTTTGTGAACTGAAATGAGTCATCGCTCTGAAAAAATCCACAGCGCAATGTTCCAGGTTTCTCCCTGTGTCTGCGCTGGCTTCTTTGTCTTTGAAATGAAGTGCCTATGCTTCTGGAACAGTGCCCAGCTGCATTGTACATGATAACAAGCCAGCCTTCTCATTAAGTGGACAAGAAAGCTATTTACATGCATTAACAAAGGCAAGTTAAAGCTTTAACCCTCTAGTCAAGATAAAAAAAATCACCCCTAACATATCTTCCTGATGTAATGCACAACTCCCCCTACACACAGAAACATAAATTCACAGACATATGTGGGCATACAGATACTTACACAGAGCAGTATTTTCTTGAACTATTCATTATTTATCATGACACTTATCAGTTATAGGTCTATTAATTAAAAAGAAAGATTTACTCTCTTTTGTCAGTCCTGAAGAATGCTGCAGATCTAAATGTAACAAGCAGCTCTGCTGTACACTACATCAAAGTTGTGCTGCTGTGAACAGTTAATCAAAAAATTAGAAGCAGTGGACAAGTTCTTGTAAGCTTATTTTTCATTATCCCATTCACCATTTGGGCTTAAAACAAAGTGAGCCCTGAAACCATGCCAGGCAGAAAATGTCAAACTGCTCCAAGTACCAAGGGCCAGCAGAGCTGCTTCAGCTTCTGCCACCACTGACAAAGAAGGTAATGCTCAGAACGAGGTCACTGTGTCAGGATCTCACTCCCAGTGCTAGGTTTTCCTTTGCTTGGTGAGGATATGCTAAGGGAAAGTAACAGGAAGACACAGAAGAAATAGGAATAGTGTATGAGATGAGAGACAGATGCTGCTGTTTCAGAGGAACATTTTTATTTGTTTTGAGATTTTTCTTTTAAAAGAAGGAAACATTTAAAATTGCCTTCACTGAAAAAGAACTATTTCTTAAGTAATGATCTAATCATCAAAATCAGACCAATATGCCAAAATGGAGGTGCAAAAAGAAAAAGAAAGTCTGGCCACAAGGCACTTCTTCAAAGGTTTCTACAGCCCAAGCATTCTGAAATAGTTTGAAGCATAGAAGGCACATAATCCATAAAATTTTGAAACACAGCACTTTAGGACTCACCTGTGCTATGCTGGAACAGGCAGTTCTCCTAAGTGTTTCCCCAAATGAACACACCAGGTTCTTAGGACTGAATGAAATACAAAAGTCATCACCTCCCTAGCACTACAACAATCCTGGCAGTGAAAGAGTCCAAACCTAAAACAGGCCTGTGTGTTTCAAGAGGACAAGTAAATAGCTGGGTTATACAACTAACCAACATCCCCTTTGGTTATAAGTTTGTGGTAGTTGTTATGTAGCAAAGCCATGCAGCAGATTAATTTACAAGTGTAAGGTTAATGGGATGCTTTGCCACACTGGTAGTTACACAGTAGCCATAATCTCAACATTAAAAACTGGAAGCTTGATATAGTCAACAATTTTTGTGTTTCCTGAAAGGCCTCCTTCCAGGAAATCTTCCTTCAGCTTTACAGAATTTTTGCCTTCCCTGGAGCTGCAGCATCAGCCACAACACCTCTAAATCCACCTCTGAATCCAACTTGGCATTTACAATGTTTTGGGTCCCCTAGGAACGTCCTTTGGAAACTCTGGTTGTCCAAGTACACACGCACTTTACAGCAACAAAACCCACTCCGTGAAGAAAAATTTAAAAGTGAATTAGTGAATTAGAACAAGCACTTATTGAAAGTAAAAACAACAGCTCCAGTCTTCTTCCCTTTTGCACCAGCCAACCTTCATGCAAAGCTAAATGGGCTCGTGCATGCAGCACTGTTTTCACAGCCATGCACAAGTCGTTGCTGCAGTAGTCTTGCAACTAACACCAAAGTTAAAACACTGGCAGAAGAAAGCTAAAGGCAATACTGCAGCCTGAATAACTTTTCTCTCAAATTTCTCTAGCACTTGAACCCGTGTGATATGCTCAGGAGAAACTCAACTATTCTGAACAGACTAATACAACTGCAGGTTCTTTCAGCAAGAGAATTCCTCTTGCTTGTGTTGATGCCCACAGATACCTGGAACGGACCAGGCATGCACACGTGTCTAGGGTGCACAGACATTTTGTGTTCGGGCACCTAGGCCTGCCTTTACTCCAATTCATCAGTTTACAGCACCATTACACAGCCCTTTAATCAGTATTAACAACAGCAAGAAGTACCTGATACCTCGAGCATAGCGGGGAGCAAAAATGAGAGACTAGCAGTGGGGAAAACATAAATGAGAATGTTTAGAAGAGCTGAAGCTGATGGACAAACCAGTGCTGCCTTCAGCAGCAATATTACAGCAATGTGGCCTCACAGGAGGAAGGCCTAGCCAAAAACCACATGCACTCCCCAGACAGGGCAGATACTCTGTGCCTCCATCCCACATCTCCCCCCACAGCATGACAGAGGCTGGGACTAAAACAAAAGCTACCTTACTGACAGTGTACAGCACAAACACACCACATACTTCTCTCTGTGTAACTCCATGCATGCACGTGCATCCAAATAGACCAGTACAAAATACAGCATAGCCTAACATCGATCTCCATCACACACTGAGGAAGCAGATGATCTAAAAATCCCAATTTCTTTATTTGCACACAGTCCTTCGTCAAACTCTACATTAGCTTGCACATATCCTTCAGTCCTCCCGAGTCAGGGCCTGGGATTCCCTTCTTTTGCCACAGCCCTTTCCCAATCACTAGAGGGAAACTCAAGAGAAGGAAAGGAATATGCTAAAATGGGGACATGCACACATACCCCCAAACACGTGATAACACATGACAGAAAACAAAAAAGCTCAAAAAATAGCATGGTCAAAAGAAGCCAAGAAGGTTATCAAGAGTGCAATTCCATCTCACCTGTACCAGTTACCCAAATTTCAGAGGCTAAAATCAGCCATCAGTGCTCAGCAATTGCAGCTGCAGAGACCACAGTCGTCTGCCACAGGATCACAGAATGTTCCGAGTTGGAAGGGACCCACAAGGACCATCAAGCCCAGCACTAGTAAATAGCCCATAAAGAGGCCAAACCTGCAACCTTGGTATTACTAGAACCATGTTCCAACCGAGCTAATTTCAGTGTTGGTCATCATGATCACCTTGACAAGAACCAAACTTCACAAAGTGGGAACCACCCAGACACTACACTAGGAACACAGCCCACGAACCCTGTGGCCCCAGAAGAAACCAGATTAAGGAACATCAGAAAGATACCAACTTACACTTCCATTTCTTTAGGAAATCCCTTAATACTAGAAGTTTTGACATATTAGTGCTCCACTAACAACAACTTACTTGCAAGTATGGTAATAAGTTCCGCTTGACTTACCTGAACAAATCTCCTGGTTCTTTAAGAAATCACAAGAGGAAACATGACTGGGGTATTAAGTTCACTAAAATCCCAACAAGTAATTAATGCCCATCTGGTTTTGTCCCAATATTGTCTAGGAGCTAAATACCCTTTCTCTTTTTTTTTTTTTTCCCACTCCCGTTGCTTACACCCTAATTTATTAGCAGAGAACACACCTCCCCTCCTTCAGATCTCATTCCACTGGCTTTTAAAAAATCACACTCTTCTAGTATTCTTTTGTATGTCTGCCCTTCCTGTCCCTTTAATCCTGTTAGATGAGTCCTCTACATTTACTCTAACTTACATAACTTTCCTTTAAAAGCCACAACCAGAATTCTGCACCATATTCTAGTGTTCTACTTAACCTCCCACCTGCATCGAGCACCAGGAAATTGGAATTTCCTTACTTTTAGTAGAAATACACTGCCTTACTCCCTGCCTTTTTTGCCCACAGCTGTATTTTATTGGTGGCTCTCTGTCACCCTACAATTAAGCAAGCCGTTTCAGTTAACCTTTTTATGCTGACTGCAGGTGAGTTTGAAGCAAATATTCCTAGGCTTGACTCCCAAGACCACAATCTTTAACAGCTCACTCTGTGGATATGATTAGGATCTTTGATCATCCACTTCTTCTTAGCTGTTATCCATTTTTAAGCATCTCTGCTTACCACATTCTAAAAAAGAATGTCAAAACCTAAGATGAAAAACGAACAATGCTTTAAGTAAGTTAATGCAGGACAGAAGCATTACCCAGTGTGACCCTTGCTAACACAACTACCCAGAAAACAGCATTTGAATGAAAACACCAAGTCTTAACAGGAGAACCAAGGCAACCAATGCAACTCCCTCCCTCAAAAAGCCCACTACGTAAAATAATTGTGTTCTTTTTAGAATTCAACTACTAAATGAGGCTTCTTTAAACTATAGCTGACTAGAAAGTATGTGATATTTCAAACCACACAGAAGAATTCTCTACCATATTTTGGCGCTAGGACCACAACATGAGAAGGGAGGAGGGTTTGGGGCTTTTTCATAGAAATCAGCTACTATCAAATTAATTTGACTAATGTTAATTCTATATTGTAATCAACCACATCAACACCCCACCCCCTCAAAAACAAAGCCTGCCTGTTCTCTGGCAGCAAATGCAAGGAAAGATAGAAGCATTTAAAAAATCTGACACTAGAGGAGGTTTGGCAAGAGAGAGTAAGCAAATGAGAAACAAAAGAAACAGAACCTAACAAAGATAAACCTAGATGTTTCCTTATAGGGTGGAAATTTTAAAAACACAGATAAAAATACTCCTTTCCAAACACTGCTGAAAACACAAAACGGCTGTCAAAGGGCTCAACCACATCTTCTTCACTATCCTCTTCAGTTCAGCCACAACACATTTGCAGTGTGGCTGGAGTTGCTGCAGCAAACATTCAGCAAGAATCTAGTCAGCAGAAAAAATTCTTGAAAGGTGAAGTGATAATTAGAAACACAACCCAAAGACATAGTGCACTCTCTCTCATTTATATTGACTGCTGTAACCATTAAAAGATTTTCAGCCCAAAGACAGTACTGCAGTGGTTACAGCTTTTCAAACCAATAGTGATGACTGGCAGATAACATCAGGTTAAAATAAGAACCTGCAACACTGAACACAAGTCCCATGGTACTGCAGCAGCCTTTAACAGCCCAGTTTTTCCTGGCTAGGAGAGAACTGATGAAAAGGCCAGGCATGGAATCAATTAAATTAGTGCCAAAGTGCTTTTAAAAAGAAAAGGTTAGATGCTCTGAAGACTTAGCAGTTGAGAGTTTACTGGGTCATTTTTTTCCCTGTGGTTGAGAGCAGAGTTTTCAATATGGCTGGAGTACCTTTAAGAAGATGTACTTGAAAGTGAAATTGAAATATTTTACACCTCAATAAATGAAGAAGCTATACTAGTATATTCTGCCCCTATGTTCTACCTGCGTGAGGTAGATGCAATGACCTCTGCTTCACACACTGGTTCAAAATTCTTTCAAATTCTATCCTTTGGTCTCACCTGTCTGGGGATTAGCTGTGAGGATGGGAACAAAGGAAATGCCATGGCACAACAGTTCAGCAACTCACCAAATCTGCTGCCTCCCTCGTGCTCGTCAATCATCTTAGAGGAGGCATTAGAAATCCAACTGCACACATTACCACTGGTGTACACTGCACCTTAAAGGGAAACGCCCTTGTTCCTGACAGAAACAGTTCTCTTGAGATCCTCAGGGATGGGCATATTTTGACTTTTTATCCCAATGAGTATGACTATCAGCAAATGCAGCAACCAAAACCTACCTCCCCAAATAAATGACAGTACCTGGAACCAGGAGTTCCCACAATTAAACAACTCATGGATGAAATATTTCCTCCTGTCCATTTCAAAAATTTTTTACTTTTGAATTTTACTGAGCACTTATTTACAGGAAGATGTAAACTAAAACCCACAACAGATGTTTTACTACTGGTAAAACAGTAATATCTCTCTATCTATTGCTCTATCATTTTTAAATTAAATTTCAGGAATCTGAAAATTGCCCCATGCACGAGCCATAAAACCAAACACAGTATCCAAAAGGATAAAATCACCAATTTCACAGAGCAACCTCTCTTGCATGACTTCTTACATACCTCCTCATTTATAGTCATAAGTTTAGACTTTTAATTACCACTCCTGACTCATCGAACGCATTCACCACTGACTCCAGCAACATGCAGAGACCCTGCTCCTAAAAAAGCACAAAACTTAACAAATTTAAGCACTATTTTGTCAGTGCTCACTGCACTGCTTTATACTACAGTGCTGATGTCACTACTCTGCAGAATTGCTCAGCTGTTTCACTCAGCTGTCGCTGGTCCCTTCTGAAATCCTCCTCAGCAGTCTTAATGAACCTGAACAACTGTGATCTGACAGACATTATCATCCCATCCTTCCTAAAAATCCTAAGATTTTTAATATAGCTATTAAACCCCAAGCATTTAGTATCGATCCCTGCTGCACAAAGCACCCTTAACCATTTACAGGGCCCAGAAGTGGCCATCCTTCTTTTTTCCTCCTCTGTATACTAAACTGAGCTTGACAAGACTTTTCTTTTGGACTTTCACCAAGCATTTATAAAGCACTAGAGCGTGGAGTTCTTGTGCTCCCTGAGTGTCGCTATGACCCAGTTTTCTGAAAGATGAGAGCACATAAAAATAGTTGTCTCTTTGCCCTCTTATTCAGTACAGAGACTCCTAAACTAGGATATCAAGGCTAGATTCCTGAGATGATCTCACAAGCTGATGATGATCTCACCTTTAAATGAACTAAACCAAAAGGAGAATCAAGATAATTTCTTTAACAGATTTCACAAGTAATCACAGGACACGGTGAGAAAAAATCATGTATGAAAAATTGCTGAGATCAAAGCATAGAGGATATATAAACCCAAGCTCTGAATTACAACATTTTATGCCACAGCAAGATAGTTATTTTCTAACACACATTAAAATAATAAAATAAGTAATTCCTTACACCTTGTCACCATGCTGTAATTCCTCACTCTTGGCCATAAAAAAAAAGGTCTTATAGTTGTCATTATATTCTTTCAACAAGCAACCTCCACAGGCAGTACTTTAACTCACCCAGATTTTACTGGTCTGAGGGCACCTACTACTTAGGTAAAAAATGTCTTGGTCAGAAAGAGAGCTTGAGAAGGCTTTCTGCTTCAAAAGCATTTCTGATTCTCAGTAAACAGGCACTGCACATGGTGAAGGGGATGCTACATGCCCCTCTCTCACCTGGCCACCCCCTTTGTGAGGCTGGAACTGTGGCACAGACCAGCCTCAGAAACATCTACAGGGGATGCAAGTAATTCTGAATGCACTTTTTGAAACCCCTGCTGTTCTTCCTATCTGACTAGCTACAAGTTTCAAAGAGTTGATATAGAGGCTACCTAAAGAAAAACCTAGCCTATAAAAGATTGAGTTAGCAGGAGAAGAAGACAGGAGAGAAAAACAAGAAACAATATAAGAAAGAAAGAACACAGGAAATGTTAAAAGGAAATGTGAGGAAAGAGCTGATTTTTGTTTGATTCTTAAAGCAAGCAATGCATCTTCTGAAAGAAGACTTGTTAAAAGAATCTAAATGCTTAGCAGGGCTAAATGGAAGCAGAAATAATAACCAAACAGTAAGAAATAAAATTAGTACCTCCAGGAAGTAGGAAGGCTAGGGAAAAAATAAGGATCTACAGAATTGCTGGAATAAGCAAACTGGGAATGGCTGCATGTATCAGTGAAGAAAGAAGTGAACAAAGGACAGTTGTTTTGTGACAGCTGATCTGCATGTGCTCTGCATCCACTTGGTGCTTGCCTTTGTTTTGTTTTCTGGGCTGACCTTCACCCCCTGCCACACAAAGGATTCAGTGAAGGCCTCCACCAGAAGTCTCAATTAAAAGCCCGAAAGAAGAAATGTATCTTGTGCTGCAGCCCCGAGTGCCAATGACCCAGCAAAGGCAGCATGGCCAGCAGAGCACCAGGCTCCTGCCAAGGGCACCTGCATTTTACTACACCTCCTTGGAAAGAGCCCTCCTCCCCTCCCAGTGACTGCAACAGGCAGAACAGCTAAAAACAAACATTTAGCTTCACATCCAAAAGGCTGCTGCTAAGCTTTTACGATGAAAAGATCAAAGCTAAGGGAAGGGTGGGAGCCTACAGGACAGTAAAGAAAGCTGAGAGTAAATCAGTAGTGTGTGTGCTACTAAGAACATAGAACACATAGAACATCACTAAGGGAGCATGTCAATGGTTTGGGCAGTTTGAGAGGAAACATGTGAAAGCAGTTAAGCATGTCATCACCAACACTGTCTTTAGAAATGCTCTGCTGCTTTATGAGCAGCTTTTCAGAACACACATGCACATGCAGTTTCATACAAAGATGGTGTAATCCACAAGAATCTGAAAATTTTGGGCTATCCAAAGGGCCTCCTGCACGGCCTGCAAAGCCTCTGCATAATGCGTGTGAATTTTTGCTTCAAATGGTGGTATTTCATTTCTGATACTGCATTTAACTGAGTTATTCCAGCATAGATTTGTAGTGCAGCATCCAGTTTGATACATGCTCAGATCATAATCTGGAGAACATCTGTGTGGCAGGGATAAGACAGAAACTGACCTTGGGGCTTCGGTCTAAAAGACTTAATTTACTGTCAGAACTATCTTGCTGTAACTATACCTATGTAAACAGCCATTCATTCTGGAGTAAGGGTGTTTTGTTTAACCTGATTTAGCTTATACAATTTCCAGAAGTTTTATCAATGGGGTTGGTAGTACATGCATAATTCTGCTAAATTCATCTGCATGACCTTTTGTATCACGCATAAAAAGGTGAAAGTTAAAAATGGAATAATCAATAGTAAAAATAAAATACTTATTTTGTTACAGGTAAGCATATGTCACCCTGTTGTTCAATCATATGATCCCTAATGCATTCAAAAACTAAATATTTAAACAAAGGAATTAACTTTCTACTAGTAGTTTTTTTTCTGGGTACTGATATCTTCAGTCTTCAAAAGTATATAACCATTGACATTTAGAGTTGCAAGTACTATTTCTGTAAAATCTTCCTGTTATGGAAAAAGGCAGAGATAGTAAAGGAGCCAAATGTGGCTTCTATTGCCATATGTTGTTTCTAATAGTCACAGCTTGAGTTTCAAAACTGATGTAGATTTTAATTTCCCTTTATCTCCATTGAGTACTGTTGTACTATTAGTACTTCTTAAAATCAAGACTTACTAAGAAGCCTAATTTTAGGCACTCATTTCTGGAACATGGCACAAAAGCTCACATTCAAATGTAAAAAGAATCCAGGCATGTAAGGTATCTGGAAATACCTGAAAGTCTTGCACACACCTCCTTCATACTTCAGTTTACAAGAAAAAGAGCCTAAAAGTCTACTTTAGGGCACAGAGGTTGGAATGTGATTTAGATGTCTTTTGCCTTGCTCCTGACAAAAATTTTTAGATGGAAGTTTTGATGTAATTAGTGTTTCCAAGAAACGTTTGAGGGTTGCAAAATTATATTCTTAAGAGGTACACAGAGTAAGAAGCTCTTGCTTTTAGAGAATATAACTCTGATATTCTTCATTATAACCTTGGAGACTGAGGATACAAAAGCCTAGTGTAGCTTCCCAGTGACAGTTTGTTCCTGATAACATAACTCCTTTCAAGGGCAGAAATTACCTTGAAAACATAATCACCACATATCTTCCCCTCACATGCAGCCTCTGATTGTCTCATCCATCACGTAGGTGAACAGACATTATGCAGTTCTGTTTGCCAGATACTGCTCCTTAGGAAGCACCTACAGAATACCAAAAGGATATAAACTGCCCCCCAGGCCTCCAAGAGTGGGTCATCCTCAACTATGGCTTCCACCACCAGTGAAGTCACAGCGTTGGCTTTCTGATATCAAAGCACCTCTGTAGCAACAGCCTATGAGGTCACAAATAAAGGATTATCACTTTGTTGCAGGATTAAGGGAACTAAGAAGCTAGTCTGTCAGGAGATGGGTTTTACTGCAAATAATGGGCATTAGGAGAATGCTGAAAATAAATGGGTTGTAAATTGTCTTTGTCTGGCATGCACCCTTTTTTCAATAATACTGTAAAATAAGGTATTGCTTTCATTAACAGCTCCTAAGTAATAGAATGAACTGCAGGCTACCTCCTGAGCTATTACAGGGAAATGAATTCTGAAACAACTTTCGTATCTTTGGACTTCTCAGTCATTCGATTTTACAAGTGTAGACATCGGTCAGACCACTCTCCTCCAGTGGTCTGCTGGTTATCTTATTCACAAGTGTTCAAAGCCAGTCATAAGTTTCAGAAAGTAACTAGAAAAAAAAAATACAAAAGGAAGTCTGGAAATATCTGCTGGGGGAAGGAGGGATGAAAAAAAGGATGATTCTGGGTGATGACAGACTTACTATTCACAGAAATCCTATGACCCACCCATGCTTGCACATGCAGACTTTTCCCATATTTTTGGAGTAATTACCCACTTTTCTAGATGCCTGGAAACTCAGGCTGCCTGATGTCTGGAAACTAGCTACTGTATGCATATAATCTTATCTCACATGTGCAGCAGGTCCAACACATCAGGTGTACTATGCATGCATAATTTACCCCTCAGGGACTGTCCCAGATTTTAAGATTAAGATCTAAAAATCCTAAAACAGCCTGGCTTGTAATTTTCAGTCTGACCTGTGATGTAACCAGTACAAGCAATCATACAGTGTGAGAGTATCTTGCAACTTCAGAAAGATTTTTCACTAAGGCCCTGTTTTCAGCTTAGAGGAGCTGGAAGGAGATACTCCCAGCATTACGAGTGCAGGCGCTAATACCAACATCCATTCCACAACTGGAAGAAAACATTGGACACATTTGCAGTAGCTGATCAAGGCTTCACCTGGAGTCTCACCCACCAGTCTGGAAAAATTTGTATTTCTGTTTTGCAGCAGGACAACTATTAAAAACGTTGAGAAGAAACAACACAGACGGACTGATGAGATGTTTCACAGTGTTTTAAACACGCTTTGAAATTCTGCAACCTATTTAAAGACGTTGTTTCTTTTGCCCTCCAGCGCCAGCAGTGAAGAACCTCAAAGGAAGTGCTTAGATAGACTAGACTTACTCGCTTTGCCACGAAGCTCTGCGGCTCTCCGGGGCTGTGAAGAGCCCGAAGAGACACGAACCACCGCGCCCCGGCCGCCCCCGCGCAGCCCCAACGCGGCAGCCGAGCCCAGCCCCTGCCAGCCCAGCCCCTGCCAGCCCTGTCCTTTTCAGCTCAGCCCCTGCCAGCCCTGCCCCTGCCAGCCCAGCCCCTGCCAGCGCTGTCCCTTCCAGCCCTGTCCCTGCCAGCCCAGCC
>VXBQ01017439.1:409978-435302 GCA_013400175.1 Phainopepla nitens
AGAATTCCTTATATTGGGAGTTAATTTTGTGCCACCTTCTATTATAAACCCAAAGGATGCACACAACAATATATGGGTGAAAGTGATTTAAAATGTGTTTCTAAAAATGCCTGAATGAGGACCTGCTTCTGGAATTATTCACACAAACTATTTCCATTTGTTAAAGCCATTATCCCTATTCTCTGACTAACTCCCTTCCACCCCTTTAAAAGGAGAGAAAAAAACCCAAAGCAAAACCCAACAAAACAAAAAAAAACAGAGAACAATTTAAATGTTTTGATGTGACAAATGCCAGACTCCAAAGCTCATAAATGTGCTCGAACAATGCATTTGAAACTCTTATCCCAGCACCTTGCATCTTCAAATAATCTCCTGAGCTCATTCAAAATGCAAGCACTTTAAATGTACAAACATGGAAAGAACCTTCCAGCTCTTGTAAAGAAAATAATGAATCAAAGTTAACTTTTTACTTTCAAGATGACTCTCAATCATTGCTTCCGTGATTTTACTTTCAGCCTCACCCTGTCCTGATCCTGGCATGTTCTGCTCCAGAACACACAGAGAGATCAGAAAAGCTGTGCTTAAGATTCAGA
Source organism: Phainopepla nitens (assembly GCA_013400175.1). Lineage (NCBI taxonomy): Eukaryota > Metazoa > Chordata > Aves > Passeriformes > Bombycillidae > Phainopepla > Phainopepla nitens. Next base: position 410,572 of record VXBQ01017439.1, read on the forward strand.
AAGATGATAAAAAGTACAGGTGATTAGAAGTGTGCTCTATCCTGCCTGAAAGGATGGGAGGAGGGCTGATAATGATGGAGGACAGCAAAAGAGCACACACAATATAATAAGAAAGGGGAAATGCTCTCCCAGAATGAGATGGAAAATGAAGGAAGCAGAAGTGGAGGGAGAGCAGGAAGAGATCTAAACAATTATGAAGAAAAAATAGAGACAGACTTTAAACACATGAGAGAAAAACATCTACAGCTTTAAGGAAACAGATGCAACTTTTAAAAATTCAAGCTAAAAGGCAAACAAAGAAAAGATTTAAAGTAAAAACTGAGAGAGAGACCTATCCTGAGCGGGTTTCCAATAGATGCTGACACCATGCATTATGAAGCCCTGGACTTTTAAGGGGAAAGTGTCTGGAAAATGATTTTCCTTCAAAGCAAGCCAAGTCTGTGACCAGGGCAGACCTACAAGCAAGCAAGCATCAGCACCCTTGGCTACTTAGACCCGAGAGACAGAACTAACAAGCTCTTCACCTGGCTGTGGGAATGAAGGGATGGCCCCTTGTGGATGGCACATGTAAACCAAGCATCTGTTTGGATACAGGCCTCTGCTGCTGGCCTGGAAGATGGCAGGACTGGAAGCAGGGTGGAAACCACAGCCCCCAAATGCTGCTCAGCACTTCCAATCACAGAATAACTTGGTGGTGTGGAGAGGAAGACTTCCTACCCAGTTTATGGCACAAGTCAGAATTCCTCCCAGGCAGCAGAACCTTCATTCCCACAACCTGCTATCCAAAGCTGAGTCTCAAACACTTTTTTGGGAGATGGAAGTTTGGTCATTTTCAGGTTTTTGTTTGTTGGTTTGCAGGGGGTGGGTGAGGTTTGGGGACTGTAGGATTGTTTTGAGGGGTTTTTTAATATTTATTTTTCTTTCTTGGTCCACTTGCCACTTTCAGGGTGTAATTAAGGTTCAAAGTCAAGAAAGACAGCAATCAGCTCAACATCCCGTTAGTATCTACCCATAATCTCTCCCATTCTAGGCGTGTAATCTACCTGAGAGGTAAATTAATTTTCCAGTGGTTGCCTCCAATCTCTGTTGCTTGTTATACATATACAGGCATAATGTCTCCGGAGAATACACAACCAGGTGTTACACTTCACCTCCATGAACCCCATTCTCTTCACAGTAGAGCTTGTACCTCCACACAAGGAATATAAGCTTAGTTAGAAATGAGAAGCCCTATTTCCCCATGCACTAGGACATCCTTAACTTTACATATTTAAAGAAAAATACAAATGAGTACAAGCAGCTAGAATTAACCTCAAAAGGTTTTGGTTTGGTTTTTTTTTTTTTCCCTCCAGTGTTTTTACTTGTTAACAAATCAAGCTAGTTTCACAGTATCTAGGTGTCAGTTGTCAGGAAAAAAAAAAAAAGATCAGCAAGATATAGTCACAGCTTTTAACAAGTTCTCAAAGTTCCATAATACCTCATAAAACAAGTATCACTTACATCCCCACCACCCAGCACAGTGATCCATATTGAACATGTGCCACAACAGCAAAAGCACACCATTTCCCTTACAGCACTGTTCAGTCAAGTCAAACTGACATGCGAGAATATGGTACCCCACATTTCCATTTTTTTCCCTTTTCCCATCCTTAGTGATGACAGGTATCAGGTCTGTAACCCAGCTTTGTCTTGAACAGCCCTCAGGCAAACATGACTGAGGAGTCTTGCCTTGCAGACATCACGAGGGACTTCAGGTGCCTCTGTGGGAGGACCCTTCTGGCAATCCTGGTGGCCACGATGGTTGGGATGCAGATAGGCAGTGCCCATTGCTCTCCCAATGTCTTGGGGAACAGGGATTAACATCAAATCACTACAAAGATGTGACTAAATACTAAACAACATCCTACATCCTCACTGTTGACAGGACTATTCATTCCACAGTGGACAGGCTCTATCTCTACCAACAGTTTTCTCCATTTATACACACACCCAGGCTCTCATTATCAGACAACAGTTGAATGATTGAAGGTGAAGAATCACTCCTATCTCTTTTTGCCTTGTTGATATTTTAAAAACAAAAATCAATTCAATTTATGTATCATTTACAGAAATTGTTTTTAACTCATCTGTTCCACACAGTGATTGGGAAGATAAAGGCTCTGCTGCAAAAAGAGGGAATCAAAGCTCCCAGGCTCCCAAAGAATGATTTATTCCACACTCCCCAAATTCTAAAGTGCAAATTCTCTTGCACACAATAGTTTATAATCTGGATTCTTATTTGCTGCACTATTATTTCACTGACGGAATTTACTGGCAATATAAAATGTAAGAGAATATTTTATTCTGCATATGTTTTGCACCTCCATCTCTTTTGCATCTTATTTCTCTATACAGTTTAAGGCTTCACAGCATTTACAGTCCTTTATATGCCCAACACAACAGGTACCCAACTGCAATAAAAAATAAGTAATTACAGCAAGAATAGAAGGGCATTTTCTCCTCAGCTGCACATCAGGCAGTTGAATTTAGGTGAAGTCTCTGTGCTTGTAGAGTCAAGACCTGAATTGCTGGTCATGGACAGGTCACTGACAATACTAAAGTAGAGCAGTGTTGTGTTGGGATGGTGAGGAAGAGCCACGTCCAAGACTTACCCAGCAGAGGTCAGGCTAAACCAAAACTTCACTGTCATTATGGGTCCTAAGAAATTGTCTCTTAGGTCCTTCTCACTGTTTCACCTCAGAATCAAACAAGTATTTCTACAATGTGACACATACCTAAGAATGACTCTGAAAATCAATTTAAAACAGCAAAGACTTAAGTTTGTTGGACAAAATACCCAAAGAAAAAGACTAAGACAAAAGCATCTGACTCCAAACATTTGAAGAACTCAGTATTATTGCTGGGCAAAAATGTATTAATTAAATGAAATAAGAATGAAAATTCACTATAGCAACATAAACAAAATACTGGGCATGCTCTCCAAGAGTATTTCAAGCGAATTTTGTGCCGATACACAAAGCATAGTAAATGCTTCTAAAAATATACACTGATATAAGTATTCAAAATGACAAGGAGAATCACGAAGGGTCTCAAGAGTTTGGGAGTCATCTGTCCACAAAATCGAAACAAAATCATCATGCGTGTGATTTAGCACTTAGCACAAAAAGCAGAAGACAGAAAACACTTAAAACAAGACTCATGGAGACAGAATAAAGTAAGCCTGCATAATGTGCTCATATGCATGACAAAGAATCTACATAGGCCCCCACAGCTTTCAGCTTTTCAACTAAAAATGTGAAAATACCACAAAAACCTAACAAAGGAGATGCAGTGTTCAGTATCCCAGTAAGCTGAATTGAAACAAACTGAATAGTAGAGAATGTACAAAAAAATGCACAGAGAAGTTAAAAAGTGCAGCATCAAACATGTCTGTGTACTTGTGATATGTACCCATACATGCAAACATGCATTACTTATTGAGTAAACTTTTCTTCTAGAGTTAACAGAAGTGTGAGGGGGAAGGTTTGAAGCATGTAAGAGTTTAGCACATGTAAGATGTTCAGTAATATTTCTTATGACAGTTAACACCAGAACATTGCAGACAATGCTAATTACGCCCTGAATATTGTTTGAATCAAGGGGTTTGACACATCATCCAACACTGAGTATGGCAAGCAGCAACACTGCATGTCACAGGGGAAGACATCAGAGCTGTTACACAGTCATTACCTCAAGGAAGCAAAGGGCCCCAAGTTTGACCTAAGCAGCTGGCAGGCAGTGAGCTGTTTATGCTTAAAATGCCTCAGTTTACAATCCAAGGCAATGGATTGTACAGTCTTTCTTGCTGCAGCACAGACACCTGCACCCCAGGTTATGCTCTAGTGTCCTTTTGTTGCTGCTACCAGACAATGTCAAGATTGGATTGGAGGAGGCAACTTTGGAGCACCTCTGGGCCTCTCCCCTTGCCCTGCTCCATGGTCTCAGAAAGGTTTGATTACAACTGTCTCCCTGAAGCTGCAGCATGCAGAAGTCTTATCCCAGAATATACTTTCTTTTTTCCTAACAGTCACCCAACTCAGAGCTCGTGCACTGTCCTCTAAAGGCATCTCTAAATCTGCTTTTTGGTCTCTGCACTGAGGACAGTTTTTTTTCAAGCAGATCACAGGCTTTGAGATGCAGTTCTATTCCTCTTGTTCCACATTAAGCAGACACATGCAGTCCAAATGTTTTCAATGACTATATTTAAGGCAGAACTAGAATTGGCTTGCAACCTACCTGTATTGATATTTACACTTTGCTGAAGGGCTGCTTTCAAGTCTTGGTTGTGCAGAAAGTTTAAAAGAAAACTTCCCACCTCAAGGGAAGTACAGAGTTCCTAAATCACTGCTACATTATTACAGGACACAGAGTTTTATCCACATAATACATGCACAAAACCTTTTAGCTCTGATAAAGAAAGAAAATATGGTCACATAAAAGGTACTGCAGGGATGCCAGAAACTGTTATTTTCTAAATGGAATCCAAATTAAACCTGGCTTCTTTAGCACGCAACTTCTACAAGGATTGAAAAGACTACACCTCATATCCTAGAGAAGTAACTTACAGAGTGTTATATTCATTAGTCCAACCACAGTTTCAACTGAGGATGAAATGAAATACAAATTACTAGTAAACACTACCATTACTCTTTAAATATCTCTTCTGCAAAGCCAAAATGAATTACAGTGATTGCAAAAGCTGGAACAGCCTCTGTCATTACCTGAAAACTACTACAACTTGGGATGAAGTCCAAAGGGAGACACAGTTCACATCATGAAAACAAGACAGACAACACCAGTGCTCCTCCAGATATGGCCCATTCATCTGTGCATCCTGCAGACAATTTTTCTTCTATCTGCTATGCCAGCCACCCTTGTTCCATCTCACAGCTAGTGATTAATTACACTTCAGTGCAGCAATTCATCCAAGTTGGACCTTTGAAACAGAAAGACACTGTGGGAATCAGGCTTTGCTTTTTAAGCACTTTCCTCTACTGGTAAAGCTAAAAGTAATAAAGCCACATGGTATCAGAAAGTAGCATTTCTGAGTGCCATGTGGTACAGAGAAAAAACCCCAACCTGTTATGCATCTTCATATTAAGTACTTAGCTGTCACTTATCACGTCAATGTTCAATGCAAGTTTCTTCGATGGAAAGGAAACACTTTTCAAATCCAAATCTGTAACACACATGATACAAGCAACACTGTTCTGCAGCAATGCTGATATCCCAGCTTAGTCCCCACTGCACTTTGCCAACCATGGAAATTTCTAATTCCAGCTGCTTTTCCAGAACTCCTTGTACTGATGCTATCAGCACTTTGTTGTGTTCCTCCATGCTCATTTTGACAGCTCCTGTTAAAGACTAGCCAAAATGTAAGCCTGGTTCAGACAGGCAAATCACCTCATTCATACAAAGGCAATCCTTAAACCTCCCTCAGTAAATTAAACTTACAGTTATAAGAAAATAATAAGCATTCCCATGGGCTCATCTGAAATGTGGTGCTAGCTATGAGATGCAGCCCTGAATAATTCCAGCACAAGTCCACCTTGGGAGATAAAATACACAGGATTTGAGAACAGGGTGGTGTTTTCCCCTTCTGCTCTGTTTATTCTTGCCAATGTCACTACATACTTTCTAGGGTTATTCCATCAACAAGTCACAAAGTGCATGAAAAATGTGAACAAAGACACAGAAGTGTTATGCAATCAATAAAATAATTCCTTTTTGCAACTAAAACAATAAATGGTTAGATTTAATAAAAAACTCTTCTAGGTAAGATCATTAATGACAAAATGAGTAGTCCTTGAAGTGCAAGGACTTCTTAGGAGTGCAATTTATTTTAGCATGGGCTTCAAGCAAAAGCTTGAAGCCAGTGTGATCTGCATGTAGTACTCCCCAAGTAAATTAATAGAATTTACTTTGATTTTAAAAGCATTCAACTCCGCTTCATAGGAATGGCGTGGCCTCACAAGGAAGAGGGTGGACTACAATCACCTGGACTACAATCACTCTTCCAACCTGAATTTTTCCTGTGATCTTGATACTCAAGGTGTTCAGTCAGATGCCAGTCTGTACAGGCTGTTGGGTCTACTGGAGGCAGGGTCTGGAAGAGCCTGCACACTCCTATTAAATGCAATATCAGTTCTCATGCATGTCATACAACACTCAAGAGCAATCAGTATCAGTCTCAAATTTGCCAATTCGGATATACCTGCATCCTTTGACTCATGCTATCACCTTAGATGTGTTAGCAACACCTGTTCAAGTAACAAAAGTGTAAAATGTGCCCTTAATGCCATTAACTTATGTATATTTTGAATACAATACTTATAATGAAAAATCAAAGTCAGATCTAAGTAATGTTCTTATTATCTTTCCTAATGCATTGTTAGATTTTGCTAGTGATGCTACAGAGTTTGTGCATGTTTGGGATTCTCTCCTTTGTTTTGCTGGCAGGACCAGGGAAGTCCTAGGGCTGAGACTGGTGGAGAGGCAGTGTTCCCAAGGACTGTACAATAGAGCACTGTTTCCTAAAGTAGGTTATGTGAAGGACGAGCAGAAAGGCATCAGAGGGAGGGGTGACTGTGGAAAATATGGATGATGTCATCCTCAGCATAAGCAGATCTTACAAAAAACGTGGCAGTGATTTATCCTCCTGGTAGAAGATAAGGAGCTATGCCTCCAAAAGTTGGGAAAGTGCAGACCTATCCCCAGTGGTTCCCTGTTTCACTGAACCCTTTTAACCAACTAGTTCTGGAAACATGGACAACTTGGTTATAAATGGCCACGTGCTCAGCCTTTGTCTTAAGCCTATGCCCAGATGACCCATTTTGCACATTTCAACCAAGAATAAAGTGACCTCATTTTCAAAAGTGCTGAGCACCAGCTGTTCCTATTGTGTTCACAAAATGCACTATAGGTTCCTGTTTTCAAATTCTTGACCTCAAAAGAATTTTGAGGCAGCAGAGTTCCTCCACTTGCCAGATGCCTATTTATTTTAGTTCAAATATAAAAGTCTGGGTCAACTACTTTAAAATCCTGAATGCACTAAATAGGAACAAGTACTCTTGCCACTAGAACTTAAGTGCAATATAAGTGAGCATGTGATCTAAAAGAAATATTTTTGCACAGAAGAATGACTAGATTGAAAGTCAAAGTGTTTTGAGTTTCACTCCTGGTTTCTTTTCTATTTTCTTTCTTTCTAATTAGTGGCCTAAAAATGGGGGAACAATAGCGTCCCAGATGCTACACCTGAATTTCTATTTCTGCAATTAAGTTTCTTTGCTACCTGCTACATAAAGTTAGGTTAAAAAATTCAAGATAATTTTGCTATAGCTTTTGGCTAGTGACTTTTCCCTAACAGGTATTTTGCAGTTTTAAACTGTTAATTAAGTAGTTTTAAACTGTTACTTCAACTGTCATCTCCAGGCAGAATATCCCAGTGCTTGTGCAAACAATAAAAACAAGTACCTTATCTCTCCCCCAAACCATAAAGCTCCAAATCAGCAAAATCAACAAAACAACTTACCCACAAATCAGAAAATGAGTCATGGTGATGATCAGTGCACAATATTTGCAAGAAATAATAATAATATATATTATCGAATAATAATTTGATAATTATTTCTTGATTTTTAAATTACGTTGGTTTTCAATAAAAAGATAGCAAGAAAATCTCAAAATATATTGATCTGGCTATGACTTCTTGTTGATCTCTACTGAGAAGACACTGATTGGCATTGCATTGCATCCCAGTAAAACATCCTGACTATGGGTGAGGAAAGCACCACTGCTTTTGGGCATAAGTAAATGAATCTATATAGATACAATACCTAAATGCACACCACCTAGTAATAAAAACATCATAAAAATTCTCTCTCCGAATACAGTATTTTAATATTCACAGTAATTTGAACAGAAATTGATTGTACTCCCAAATCCAAGAGATCCTGATACCTTGCTTATGTCGATTAGTCAGAGTTCTGTTTTGATTCCCCTGTAAAAGTCAACTTGGTCTTGCTTTTTACTTCTAGCTCTGCCTGTGTTTTACAACAGCAGAAAGCAAACTTGTGGGATGGCACCTTTCCTGAAAGCAGAGTCATTGGGTGGGGCCATGCATCCAGAAGAGGGAAGGGTGAGATAAAAGGCAGGAGGGTTCAGGATAAAGGCCAGGAGCAAAAATCTTTTGCTGTTGCACAGATGGACTCTCATGTCTGAGAACCAGAAGTAAAGCAGACATAACAGTAGCTCAAAATCAGTGGTTTAATATGGTTTTCTGAAATTCTCCTCGTACTTGCTGACATACAAATGCCACAGGAAACTAGCTGAAAGTTGCTGGTAAAGTGCATATGAAGAGGTAAAACTTTTATTTCATTTTGAAAATAATTCAGAATAGAGACACTGTCAGATCACCAAAAGTTCCTGAGATGTATGAAGGTGTTTGAGCAGACACCACAAGGTTAACAGCAAAGGAAACAAATAAAAAATGGTCTCTTTCTCTTGGTGACACAGTCTTTGAAATACAGCTTGTTTCCTTGGTGTGAGGAAGATTTGCCAGTGACCTTTTGAGAAAAAAATGGCTATAATTCCTGGCAAAACCAGTTTATAAATCCCTTCACACATCAGTACTTTTGGCTTCACTTGTTCCATACTGCAGATGCTCTGAGAATGCTCAGAAAGCACATCCCATGCTTGACCTCCAAAGGCAGAGCAGCCAGACCACAGTATCTCCAAGCTCTGGACTAGGGGCAAGGCACAGAGATTTGCTAATGTCCCAAGAAGAGCTGGCTGCTCTTGCTTGATGAGCTATCCTAAGAAAAGCTAGCAATTCAATATTAATTTGATCCTTAATGCTATTCTTCCATGTAAAGTATAGCTGCAAACACAATGAGGTCATCTGCTAGAATCAGGAATGCACGACAAGCAATGTAAGATTGCAACTTTTATGATTCACACACTAAAAGAAAAAACTATGCAGCAAACATGCATTCTCATCTACAAAAGCAGGTTATGTCCAAATACAAACCAATACAACAAACCCACCCATACCAAGAAATATCTGAGCATAACTATGATTTCTAGATCACTTTAAACAAGCCATATATATATATACTCTCACTGCAGCTCTGAACTGATTTCAGGCAGCTTTTACAATTTTTCAACACAGCAGTAGCCATGGTATATCCAACAAATTACACTACACCCATCCTTTCACAAATGCTTGGTCAGACAGGCTTGGTGGCAGGCCATCAGCTACTTGTGCAAGGGGTCTCAGAGTCCTACCACCCTACCCCTGACTATGTCATCCAAACCCTCTTTGGCTGTGAAAGAGGTGACAATTGGGCAGGCAGAGGATTTGCACTCATATTTCTATACAAAAGACTTCCAGAAATGGCAAAGTTGAGATGCAAGTACTAAAGAGAAGATTTAAATGCAACTACCAACATCAGTTCTTGCAATTAAACTCATTAGACTTTGGCCTTTTCCTTCTGACTACATTTCTGTCTTCAAAGATAAAAGTAGTCAGGCCAAGAAAAATACCTAAAATGCTCACACATAAAATGCAGCTGCTTAGCATATGTCATTACCACACTGAGCAACTTAAACCTGCAAGCCACTTGGCTTTAGCTAGAGATAAATGCCTGAGATAAGAGGTATAATTGTTCAATGTAATACTGTAGCATGTTTTATATAAACATTTGCTAACATTGCACTTCATATATTTCATTTCAGTGTTGTGAAGTGCTGCTGAATGTTCCAACTTTATTTATGGCCTCCTCCTGTAATATTTACACATCCAATGTTCCCCTTGATGTCGAATTAAATATACTATCCTAGCTTCAAAGTAAAAAGGAGCACTTATGCTTTACAGCAGAGGGCATAGCCTACAGGTTTCTAGCAGTTACCTAGCTTATTCCTCTCCACTGCTGAAAGAGGAAAGGGGAAAATCACAAAAAAATGTGTTAATTTGTGAAGAGAACATGAAATTGGGATTAAAGATAGCTTTTGCATTTAGTAAAATGCTTTGGGTTTAGCCATAATTTTTCTATAACCTAACTATTAAGTAAATTAAAACATCTGAAATTAGGGCCCCCACAGAGGACATGTTTGCAGACTTCTTGGATGGTTTGGTTTCATAATGTGTGGTATGACACTGCTGTCTCTCTTAGCACTGCACTGTCAGTTCCTCCACATCACAGCTCTTGGACAGCCTCGAGCAAACCTGACAGAGAGGGAAGCAACCTCAAAGGTCTTATGTTCCCACAAGTCTTGGTGACCCACCAGAAGGTGTACTGAGGAAAGACTGCAGCCAAAGCCCAGACGTACAAAGAGACATCAAACTACCTAGAAGGGAGAGATGAGACAAAGGGATGGAAAACACAGCTCACAAAGACTTCCTGGGTTTTTTTCACCTTAATAGCGAGTTGTAACTACCAGGGAAAAGTCCTGCAGCCTCCACTCAAAGAAATCTCCCTTTGAATACTTCAGATTTCTTCCTAGTTTTCTGCTGTAAATCAAGGGGAGGGACTGCCATATTGCAATGACAGCAAGGCACAGGCCAGAATCATGGGGAAGAAAGGTAAACTTCATGATGTCACACCAGTGCACATTTCAGCAAAGCATGACATCTCACCACAAAACCTGGCATGTTTCCCTGATTTTAGGACAGTCTACAAGTAACACTCAGCAGTAACCACTTCTGGCTCCAGGGCTTCCCCTTCTGTCACCTACAAGCTTTTGACGTAAGTGCCTCAAGGTCTTCCCCTCCACCTGAGCACCAAGAGCTGTAGATCCTCCCTTTCAGCACTGTGCAAGCAGGGGATTGTGGAAATCCTGGACACAGGGAATGTTTCTCTGCCTGTCCTGAGGGGTCCTGATCCCGAGGAAAACACTGCTTTTAACCTCTGTCCATGGAGAGAGCTTCCAAAGCTTTGGGATGAGCTTGAATCAGCAAGTGTGTGAGACAGGTAGTATTGTAGTTGTAGTTTGTCCCAGGGTGAAAAATTTAGATTTTGGGTTTTATCTAGCATGGATGTAGGTGAGAGACCAAAATGGAGGATTTTGGGTGTTGTCTCTGCCTCCTTCTTCCTTCTTCCACTACTCCATTTTCTGCTGTGTGGGGAGCACAATTTCATTGGACAGAAGTGCCCCCAATGCAGGTACTGAGTGAATAGATTGAGAGATAGGAATAGGTGGGAAAGGAATAATAAACTACATGTTAGGTATGTTGTAGTAGTTAATTGGATAGGATATCTGGTATATCCTCCAAAGGACATTTGATATGTTTTCACTGGGCACTAGACTTTAAAATGATATTTTTTAATGTGGAATAGTAGCTTCAGACTCTAAAATCATGGACTTTTGAGGTACTGTGATTAAGCATCCACCAGACAGATTGGATCATGGACTGGAGTGGACAAAAGTCAATGTCCTGTGAGAATCTCAGTGCTACAGTGGTGTTTAAGAACACTTCGGCAAATAAAACAAGAATGACAAATTCAAAGAGTGAAGTCTATTGTGACAATATAATCACTTTTATCATATTTACTGGTTTATAGCCTATATTTTCTACCATTTGCATTGTTTTTTCAATGTTTATATTTTACTCTTGCTAGGAAACGCATCTCCATCATCAATTACAATTACTAACAGCATGCACATCTAAATAAACATCTGCAGACGTACACAAAGCATAAACAAAATACACTCATATTGGTATAAAACCCAGCCTCCTCAAGTAAAACATCTTAAATGGATGTGCTCTGATGTTACACTAACAAGTAATATATAGAAACCTTCAGAAGAAGGGTGGAGATTAAAAAGAGAAGTCTTACATACATGTGAATTTATACGTATAAAGTAAAATTATATATAACATGTATGAATATATTATGGCACTCAGCACATGCAGCAAAGTTATTTTGTACATGCACAGCAAAAAGATGATTCCTGTGAGGATCACTGAATGTGCACGGAGGATCTCTTGGGAGGGCTGGACCATGTGCAGTGCATACACACACAATCTCTGGAAGAATCACCACACACAGTTCTCTCCATCCACTTCTACACAACACACCTGGAATTTGTCTCAGAAAGCATATTTATTGTTCCTGTTATTCTATGAACTGACAGGGCTTGGGGACATAATTTTGATGGATCCTTAGGCAGCTCTGCAGAGAGACAGTGGTGACTCTATTCAGCTCCACACTCCACCAGTGTTTTCAAAGGCAACTCACTGAGCAAGTGGATAGGGTTAGTTCAGGCCCATATGAAAATCCAGGTATGTGGATTTTGAAATCCACACAGCCTCATTTATCAGCCTTCAGAGATGTTGAACATTTGTCTTCTGCAAAAAACAGCACTTTTACAGAGACACCCAATGTGTCACAAGCTCAGGAAGCCATGCTGGAAAGTTACAGCCTTTAGCTACTAGCTGAACCAAGACTAATCTTGTGAGCCAGCCAATGCCTCCAAAATAAGGAAAAGAGATACCTTGGAGACATGAAACATTAGGACCCACTTCTGCATCCTTTTCTCAGGTCAATGCTGTCTTGAAACAGCAGTTCTGCTTTACCAATAAGCAGAAGACTTGGAAACAACTAATGCCTTGGCACCAGATCCTGCTTGCAATTTGAATCAGGAGTTGACATTTTTGGAATGTCAAGAGTTGATATAACAAGAAATTCCTGCTTAATGCAAGCCTTTCATCTAGGCATGTGTCACCTTCAAGACGAAATGGCTCATGAGGCCCAGAACTCAAGAGCGAAAGGAACTAAGAGAAGAAAACTATGTGAAAGGAATAAATGGAATTACAGAAATAATTAACAAATGCTTCTTTCATGACTTCAGGAGAGAATGTGTGATGACATGAATCCTATTAATATCCTAGTTACAGGAATCTGCAATGTGTATGTTGTTTGGAGAGATGGGATTAATGTTGCCTCTTGACCTAACAGCTGATCTGCTGTTTTTCTACCACCAAAAACACAAAGAACGTCAAAACCTCCTTCACATGTGTGCATATTCCTCATCATTAGGAAAAGCAGCAAAAGAGGACGGGATGAAACCTAATGTTGGTTAGTACTGACAATGCACACAGCTTGGGGCTGCCACAGGGCAGCTCCCCCCGTGCAAGGAGAGCAGTTGTTGCTCCCCTAACACTGCCTGGTATCACAGAGGGTACCTGCAAGCAAAGTGTGAGGAGGACTGCTAAACCAACTGCCTGAACCAACTGGCAAGGGGTGGGAAGCACACTGAGGGGAGCACTACACTTGCTTTCTCCTTCCACTTCCTTAGACACCTGTTTGTGGTTAGAGTTGGACACAGCAGCGTGGGCAAGACAGACCTGGGTCTTAACTGGCACAGCCACTCTCAGGTTCTTACTTGGTGCTGGAAAAACACAATCCAAAACTGCTGTTGAATGGCAACTTGTGCCAAGCAGGTTTTAGATGTTTCTTTTCTCCTTGCCGGTCTCCCATAGCAAAACAGCCCTCCCAAAGTTATGCACAGCAATCACATACAAGCATCCATCCATTCAGGAGTACATAAGAGGTCAAATGCTCTAATCTGAATAGCTGGGTTTGAAGCTAATTTGCTGTTAGAGATAAAATGACACTCCCCATGGGTAGCTGTGCTGTCAGACAATTTTGACACACCTAGTACTGACGAAGCTTGGTTTGACACCAACCCACTAGCAAAATTCAGTATCAACACCTTTTTGTATGCTTTCTCACTGCTTGATCCACACTATCCTATTCAACTGCAACATTAATTAGTGAATGAATTATGATGACACAGGCATGTTGAGCTTCTTACCTCAACTCTTATCTTTTCATGATTTAACTCTAAATGCAATCTACAGTGAAACACTTCACTGTACTTAAGTACACTGCTGTGGGTATGAAAAAGGGATCACTGTTAGGATAAAAAAGAATAACCACACAAAGCCAGGTGTACTGTTTTGTAGAGCCTGTTGGTCTGTTTGGAACAATCAGCACTGCACTGAAAACCGAACGAGATTATCATCTGGTAGGCAAAAAAAATGTTGTATCAGTTTTGAAACGAGCTCAGAGACATGCAAATGAAGGAACAATGGTCCCAATTTAAACACAGCCAGTTTAATGACTTAAACTGGAATCTAAGGGTGAGCTGGTAAAAGTGAAGCATACTTCTTGTGACCAGAACACAACAACATCAGCCTTCTCTGGCAGAACAGCAACTCTGCCCATGGCTCCTCTTTTTGTGCTCGCCCTTGTTTCTGGTAAACCTGTGCTGGTTTCTCTAGCTGTCTGATCTGTGGCCCTAATTCAAAGGCAGACCTCAGTTAAAAGGGAACATTACTCAGCATTACAGCTACATCCTCCTCAGCCTTTCCAATTCTCCTGTGTAGGCAAAGAATGTGTGCAAGAGAGATGGGTGTATGCACTGCCTGTGGAAGGAGCACTGCTGTGTGTTAAGGTTTCCTACCTTAAGCAAAACTTTGTCAACTAAAACTTTGTGCATGCTTTCCACTAAAGGACAGAGTCAGATCCTTGGGGCCCTAAGGTGCATTCACAGGTAGAACCACTAGCACACGCACACAGAGCACAGGCTAATTATGTATGCAGTTAAATAAACTTACATAAATCATATTTTACTGTGCTGCACAAGAGGCAATATGGCTGACCACATCTGGTGAAAAGTTATTGTATTTGGCTCTAATATAAATAATACCTCACATAGCTACTCCAGCCTCTTGTGAAAAGAGGGAGTTAAGAATGTGATTCCTAAAGCGAGGTTTCTAAAACATGCCTGAATTTTACACCTGTGGTTACTGAAGAATACTTCTGCAATTAAAATAATTACAGAGACTGAACCTAAGATTGACTTAGAGGAAAATGCCTCATGATTTTCGCAAAAAAACAAAAACTGCAAAATGTTTCATTTAGAGATGGCTATATATTTTTCTGACAAAACTGGAAGAAGTTGTTCAGAAACTGAAATTTCACTAAAGCTGGAAGGGAAAAAAATGCAGAAAAATGTTTTTTGCTTCTCCGTTCTGTGAAAACATTTCAATCAGATCCACTCCTATGCAGACATCCCATGCAAATACAATTTTAATATCTCACTCATGAAATTCAATGTTTATGGAACATTTGTAGGCAAAGAGAAAGAAAAGTAACTACACCCACCCATAATGAAAGCAGAGACTAAAAATCTCTTTGTAACGTATTACAAACCCCTAAATATTCCCTGAAGATGGACTTCCTTTATTCATAATTTTTGACTGGACTGGTGCAAGGGGAGGAGGTCAGTGCATGGACAAACAGACAGATCCCACCTCATCTGTGAAACTGCCCTAAAACCAGAGGCTGAGGGGTTGCTCGGGCCTTGGGTGAACTTTCCATGGCCACTGGTATTTGTCCTCCATTTCTCAAAAGAGACTGCAGACATGCCCAATTTACAAGGGGAAGCTGCAGCTGTTCAAAGTTCATGTTAAAGCCAATAAACGTCTCCTCTGAAGTTTCTGGCCACTCTACTCACCCAGCCAGCAATGCAGTAATTACACCTAAAAGCACACAAATCTGAAGAAAACCTTGTAAAACATATTTCCGTTTCACTCTGTTTAAAAAAATATTTAGTTTAAGGCGTACGTGTTGTGAAACAGGCCACAGTATGGTCCAAGAATGGAAATTCTCACCAGAACAGAATTTAGAATAGCTTATGAAAATGAAGAATGGGACTTCACTCTAAAATGCTGTGAAAATTTAAGAGGCAAAGTTAAGTACCGCAATGAAATTTAGTATCTCATCTTTACTGGCTTATAGGATAAACAGTCCAATTTACAGCATTCACAACATTAACACATATGGTCAGAAGTTCATCTACAAACTAGGTCACAGGTCATCAACAGGAAATTCATAGGAAATTATGGAGGAAATTAAAAGAACACAAATGGGCAAGCAAACTAATTTATACAATCTCGGTTTTCCCAGCACAGCTTCCTGTGTTATGATGAACTCAGCTTTCATACTGAACTTTGCCTTTTCCAGGCCCCATCAAGTATTTCTGAACTGTCTGTTATACTAACCAAGCCTCAAAACGTGGAGGTCAGATTCACTAAAAAGAGCCATTCAGGTTTTTTTCTTTAAACAATACAGCTGGGAAAGGAAATAGTAACTAGGAATGGTGTTTTGAGACCATTAAATGCAGATTTATCACTACTGGCACTTCAACAATGGGTGTAGAAGATCCTTCATTGACACAAATACCACAGTGAGGACAGATACCACCCAGACACAAGAAGGCTGTCTCACATTCCTCCAGTTCCAGCATCCCAGCCAAACTGCACCTGCACTCTTGATCATGTCTGAGAAGATGACAAGTCGTATTTGGGAGCCTGTTCTACTCTCACTTTAGACATGCTTTTGAAAATAAAACCCCTGCTCAGTAAGGCATGGGAAGAGAGAGAGCTACAGTTCATCTGGGTTATCTGGACAACTTTTGAAAAGAAAAACTGCTAAACAGAAGCAGTTCCTGCTTAATTGTTTAGAGCTGAGAGCTGAAGGCACTGTACTGCCTATACCTTTAATGTATCACACAGAAACAAAAGTTAGGAATAACTTTGCAAGACAGATACAAAATGAAAGGTTGGCAAGATGCCTCAGCTGTCTCTCTTCTTGATCCTTTAGTTAAATAAAAAGACCTAGTATAAATGTGATCAACTTTTCCTTCATTCTTTTTCAGAATACCCAAATACCCACATAAGGTCCACAAAAAAAATTCTTACTCTGGTGCTTTCACACCCTATGAAATTCAATAAAAACACTGAGATCTGTTTTTTCAGTATCACAACTTGAAATTTCTAGTGAATTGTGCATTTGTAGTTATCTTCTGCAGATAGCAGTTCCCACTGAAGCAACAAGAAATTAACTCATATACTTTAAAAACTATAGGAATCACATAATCTACAATTTGATGAAAAACAGAACTATTTTTGGGTTGTGAGGAGTGGGCTGACAAGGTAGAAGCAATAACAGTACCAAATAACACTCACTCCACATCATTTACTGCTGGTATTATAAACAGGCTCTCTTTTTTGGCTTGCAGGAAGTGAGATGGAAAATTCTAAGAACACAGGGCTGATTCTAAGAACACAGGATTTCACTTGCAGAATGAGACTGCTATGTTCACACTGAACACACCTATTACTGGATGTCTGTTCTTATCCACCATAATCAAATCAAAGCCTGGGTTGAGAAAGGATCCTTTTCTGTGATGGGCAATATTACAGTATAAAAAAAAAGAAGATTCTCCTACTGAACTGATTATAACAGAAGTGCAGAGAGCTGGAGAAACAGTTAAAAGTGCCCAGGAAAACAAAGTCAATGACTGATACAACTGGGAATACCTCCCCTCACCTACTAACTTTCAAACCCAGTGATTTTAATCTCTCTTTGAGGGAAGAAAAAGGGAAAGTTGCTATCTTCATTACAATGAATTCAAGCCTGCTGAAAATCAAGTGTTCTTGTTTCGGTTACCTTTTGCAGCCTGTTTAAAAGCTGCCAATACAGATCAGGACTGTGTCTAAACTAGACTGCTCTACCCACTCCATCATGCTGCACACCCAAATATACTTGCTGTAAAGCCAGGTCTTCCTTTTCCCCCGCCTCCCTCCACAGGCAATTTGAGCAAGATAATTCCAGCACCTATATGTCATCCAAGAGTGAGATACAAAACAGCATCAGTAGCGCAGCCAACTCAATAAAATATGCTGAAAAAAGGAAGCCAGTAGCTATAAACAACTTTCTTACCCTTTCAGAGCTACAGGCAGTCACTCGGGAGCAACAAATTCTGGTTTGGGAAATTTTTGCAACTTCAGTATTCAAGCACTTTCCCTAGGACTACTCTGGTTGCTACTGGCCTTGATACCAAAAATTCTGCAAGAACAAGTACAGAAGCACAATTTCCTGAGACTCTTAGAAAAGCTTTTAACCCTTGTTTCTGCTTCCTGTCCTATTTAATTCATCTAGGAAAAAAAAAAGAACTATAAATGAAAGTGTTCCATTTAAGTTCAGGCACTCAGGTCTCAGTTTTAATGGTAACTATCCATTTTCCCTCTTTTGATAAAAATTAAACCAAATGGTTAGTTAGAATTGCATGAAGTATTAATTAGTTACTTCTTAAAAGGGACAATCTATATTTCTAAGCTAAGATTTACATCTACACAACCAAACTCATCAGATATTCAGTTTTGGTAATTTAATGCTAGTTTTGTCATTTAAACTAATGGAAAGTATAATGTTTTTCAAGGAAAAAGCACCAAATACCATTAATATTGTGGTATGTAGCAATTCTTACACAAGCTCTAACTTAGCTGACACTTTTTGGTCATGACTGATACTGTCTGGCCACTTCCAACTAGGTAAAAGCATGCTTAGGGGGATCCAAGAGTAACTGTAGCTGAAATTTGTTCCAGCACTGCTTTACTTAAGTCATGGCCCAGAATTTGGATTTGATTGTTTTAATGCTGTTCACAGAGATATTCTATAACCTGCTATGGGATATAAAAGCAAGAGTCATACTAAAGACCTTCCCAGAGACCTGAAAAGAAACCTCCAATTTTTGGAGGATTTCTACAACATGCTTAGCAAAATAGAATCTTTCTGGTCTTCTGATTGTACTTTTATGTCTTTAAACTGTGCAAAGAATGTTACAGAGATGGTAGTTTACTCTGGGATGAACTCTCCAGCATACAAATGAAGGCCTATTGTTGCTCACAACCAAGCAGGTCATCAAGCTAACCCAAGGTGATCTGCAGAATCCTCACATTTCAGCCCCCTCCAACAAATAATGCATTTTGCAAAGATGTGGCTGCTATTCAATTCCAAAATGGCAAGATATTCAACACCCTTCAGGTTTATTAAGTGTTGCCAACAGGGTATAGCTTCTACACCTGTGAAAGACTGGGAGCTATTCCTGATGAATCAGTACTGTGTTTGTTCTGAACCCTTGTCTGCTCTTGAAAGAGGAGCTTCCTGTATCTTCAGTAGTCTACCATGATACCTAGTGTGCATATAGAAAAATTACTTCAACCACAGGACTGCCAGAAAACAGAACTAGAAATACTGCAACTGCAGATGCAGACTGACACATCGATACAAATGTCAGTGACAACCCTCAGTGACTTGATCCTGGAGCACCTCTGTGCTCCCCAACCTGGCCAGAGGTCCCAGCAAACCAGCAGAGAGAACATGGAGACTTTGAATGCAAGCAGGAACAAGGGACTAGGAGGGGAAAATCACCTGGAACTCAGCCCTGCAGAGATGAGTGCTTGGAACTGAGATAGAAACACGAGCAGGTCTAGGTAAGATAGGCACACACAGAGTCTCCTCTTTCTTTGTTATAGTCATTCCTCTCTGATTTTACTTCTAGTGCCATGAAGAAAAGAGACACTCTGGATCCCCACACTCAGAGGCCACAACAGCCAGTGAGAGCAACAGGTACTCAGCTGCAGTTTGCTCAGCTGAATGCACAAGCAGTGCTCAGGACACTGCCCACAGCTTGGTCTGAAAGTGGACTCATGTGTATGCAGAAAATGTCTTGGTATCTGGTGAGCAAGGACCAGGCATACATGTGGCATAACACACAGGCACGGGCACAGCACTGTATGTGAGTTAATACCACACATACAACGGCAGGAATGAAAACCAGGGCTCTACAGAAGGAGAGAAAAGCTTGTCTTTTGTATTCTTTTAGGCAAGAAACTGGGGAGATAACAAAATGAAGTAGAAACTGTGCAAAAAATGACTGGTCCATGAACTTGAACCAAGTTTGTGGTCTGAAGACACAGCACGCAGATCCTTCCCCCACATCAGGATGCAGTGAAAGTTCCTAATTCTCTGTCAAGGTGAGTGGATGCCACAGAGACCAAAAGGGATGGGAAGGACACAGTGAGTCCAGCAGTAACCTCCCAAGCAACAAAGCCCCTGAACCAAGTGAACAGAGCCACCCTCTCGGGGTTCACCAGTCCACCACAGACTGAGGCAAAGGAGACAGAGCAGGATCCAGGAGGTAAAGCTGGTCCTGCTAGCCACTGACACACTCTGTTTTTATTGTCCCAGGGTCTGGCCTGGAACAACACAAAACTACTCAGAATTCAGGGAGGCAAACAGATCACATCACTGTTAAGAAGATATACGGGAAGGTGTTTCTTAATATCACAATTTAAAAAAAAGAAGGTGATGCAATACTGATTATTCCATTAAATATTAATTACAATACAGCTGCTTTCAAGCTACAGCATATTCCTTTAGATAACTAAATTAAGGGACTGGAGAACTGAATGAGCTTTATGTGTATCTGGCACTTCTCAGTTACATTAAACTGAGTTCTTCAGTTCATGTTTAATTATCTCCAAACATTAATCTTTAGACTTAGAGGGTTCAAGCTTTAAAAAAAAAAAAAAAAATTTACTTAGGACTCTCAAATTTGCTCAGATGACTCCTAAGATCCTCCTTACTGTTCAAGGAGCTTGAAGAGTTTGTCCTAGACCTTTCATCAAACATTCCTGAAAGAGAGAATGAGGTTATCTTTTCCTCCTACAAATTTTAGTTTGCATACAGATAGCATCAGTTGGATAGCAGGGTTACATACTTCTCTCCTTTCCCTTCTGCTTGAACTTGGTAATCAGAACTCCAGTAACAGCAGGCAACACTGAATTTTACTCTTCAACTTTGAAAGACTGAAACCTCTGCAAGGAAAATGTAAAGCAAAGGGCAGTGAAGTAACTGCATACTTTTCAGAAGGTAACCTCCAAATGACCAGGCTCTGGAATTAGTTTTTACCATTGCAGAAAGCTCTTCAGACATTCCTTCATGCTGTGTGTGTTAGACTGTTACCCTACACCACCTCCATCTCAAACTGACATGTTACCTCCAACACCAAAATTGTCAATTAAAGTAACTGAAGAAGGCTGTAGGAAAAGTTCTTTCTTTCACAAGTGTCACTCAGTTCTGGTAATATTTAATGGCTGGGTCAATCACAGGGTGCAGCTCCTCTCTCTGCTAAAACAAAATCCAGGACTTGTTTTGTATTTAGAAGGAAAAAAAAGAAAACAAAAAAGCTTCCGATATTTGAAAAGCTGTATATATTATTTAATTTAACTGTTTGGAAACCTCCTAAATTGCATTAAGTTTAATCCTACTTGGCAGTTGCATATGATTTTGTTATTTTCCCTTGAACTAAGCAGCAATATATCAAAAAGTATATTTCCCCCTTTCCAGTAACAGGTACTGTATACATGTATATGAATTGTATTGGATTCAAACTTTCAGCGTCTCTTCTCACACAAGGTCAAAGCTTTGCATTGTTGTAATTTTCTTTTTCAGTGTTTTTTCTCCAAGACAGTTGTCCACTGGGAAATTAATATTCTGCATGAACAATGAACTCCTTGCATGGCCTTTGAACCTAGTGGTTGCTAGGAGGCCTAAAGAAACCCTGGAGTACAGCCTATTTAATAGCACGTATCAAGAGATTATTCAGAAGCAAAAATGTGTGATTTTCTAAATTGTCTGCTTTTTTCCCCTCCTTACTTCCATCTCCATTCATCTGTCAAACAATCTTTAGATTTCATATGAATTGCATCTGCATCAATTTTCTATAATTATGGGCAGTTTGTTCCCCGAGTATTGAAAATGTGACTGGCCAGCCACCAATGCTGCTTCAAATCACACAAATATCCAACTGCTTCTTACTCAGTTTTACTGAAAAGGCTGCTTAAAACCACATGTGCTTCACCACTGTAACATGAGGTTTGCACTTCCATTATAAACATGGTTCTGCTTAGAGACTGTATTTTCCTCATACAAAGCATAGACTGCAGCACCATTACTCAGTATTTCTCTGTGCTGAAAGAAATATGTGTAGCTTCCCCGTGCTCAATTCAAGGCATACTTGAATATTAACATTTCAAGCTTTTTAGCATCTTACTGAAGGTTGTTTTATTGTATGCATTTCCATATTTCCCCAAGCACAGCAATTGAGGCAAAACCCCAAGGTTTCTTTCCCACCCTCCACCCCCATTCCAAACAATGAGGCATTTAATTAAAAGATAACCACAACAATGCTAATGGTGATGAGGTTAAATGGTTGGATAAACAGAATGCAGCCCTCTGAAAAGCCCATGTGTTTCGGGACACTTTCTCCCCTACAACATTCTGGGTGACAAAGAAAGTATTTGTATTCCCGATCCCCACAATTTTTACACCAGTGGACTTCCCACAAATTTCCTGTAAGGAAGAGAGTTTCCTTCAAATAGTGAAAAGTGTTTAGACAAAGTAGCTATTCCTCCCAAAACTAATATTTAGAAAGGCAGTGGACAAGGATCCTTTAGAAATAAATGAATATGGCAACTATCCGTTATGAGAGAACAATTACGTTTCCAGATAAAACCCTAATAAACTGTTTTTAGGGTTAAAAAAAACAATTTAAAAATTGCTGATTTTAATTTTAAATGTGTTCTCCCTCCAACAACTTCAGCAAATTAGTAAAACTTAACATGACATTTGTCCTTCGTCTTCATTTGCTGCAATTGAAATCAATGCCCTCTATATCCATAAACAAGTATTCTTGGCCTGGAGATTACTTTAAAACATCTCTAGCAGATCAAAATTCTGTGCCTCCTCCTACCCCTCAAGGACACAGGTATCTGCCAACAAATGCAGGGTGACACATCTGATTCTGCAGATTGCTGGTGTTGGGCTGTCTGGTTGGATTGTACCAATCCAGCCAACAGAAAGCTTTCACAGAGCCACACCACTTCAGTGAAGAATTAAAAACAAGCTAGAACCACGCCACTTGGCACAAAATGCTCACGTGAGCTCCTTCTCTTCTAAATACGGGCTTTCACACTGAAAGAAAGGCCTAAAAAGTACTGACTTCAACAGAACTGACACTGGGTATCTCACACTGGGAATATCAAGACATTCACCCAGAAAGACAAAAATCTTTGCAGTATTGTCAGATTCGGCTTTCCAGACACTTTCAGGTCCTGCAGCACCAACGGAACAAATCAACCACCCCACCACCACAACCACTCTCCTCTTCTTCAGCTGTTCAAGCATAATTTATCCTTGTTGTTTCCACTCACTATGCGACTCCCCAGAAACCAGAGCACCAACTGCCAAAATGGCACAATATTCTTACACGGCCAGATTTTTCAATAAAATGCATATTCTTTCTCTTGTACTTGGGCATTAAAGAAAAAAAAAACAGTCACGAGACATTTTTAAAACAGGAGAAACCAATCCTGACTAAAGAGAGATGTTTATTAGGGCCAGAGAAAGGAAAGTGAGCATGTAACTGAAAACCACAATCTTTGGCTCAACCTTTGCAGCAGAAATGGGGCAGGAGAGGACAGCAATACAGGGCTGGAGACGTTTTCAGCAATGCATTATAAATACCTTAGTTTTCTCCTTTAAAGGAATCTGCCTACTCAACCTAAATTGTATCTCAGAGGGAGAAACGTGCCTTTGCGATAAATTGGATTTTGCCATGGTAATAATGAAACGTTATGTCCTATCATCACAATAAACAGGCAGCAGAACAACAAAGGAGGTTTCCAGGATTTTCTGCCCCCGGCCCCCTCCCCATCAGCATTTTCCGAAGTCTTCTTTTGGATGTTCATGAAATGCCTTAATTCCAAGGCCATTTAGATGCATTTCTGGATGGAGCAGATTCTACTAACAGTACTGAGGCTTTCCAAAATCTCACCAGCACTCCATCGGAGGCCAAGCCTCTCCCTGATGCCTGCCTTTCCCTGCGCTGTTTTTTGTTTTGTTTGTGCTTTCTCTTTCCCATGCACAAACATGTTGGTGCAGTGTCCATTATTTCCCTACGGCCTTCCTTGAAAGCCACTAACAAATGAATATATATGCACGTGTGTGTTCCACACATACACAGGTCTGGTCTCCTTCTACACCTCAAAGAACAAATGCAAATGTGTTTACAGTCATTTTCACCAACACATGCCTTGCCATTGCAGAAACATGCAGCTAGAATCCAGAGAGTCTGTAACAAGGCAACTGCATTTGCAACAACAAGTAACCCTTCTCCTTTCCAAAATGGAAAAATACGAAAGCCTGATGAGTTAACTAGAGTTAACTGCATTTAAAGAGGAATCTGTGGGGGAGCAGTAAATATCCAGCACATGCTTTTACGCACAAAAGGCGCAAAGGGCTCCATGCTCTGCGCATCCAGTCATTTTTGTCTGCTCTTCCTCAACAGAGATGCAGCCGTTTCTCTCATACATTTTATTTCACTCGACTATAGATTTTAAACACCATATTGCGAGGACCCCGCTGTGAATCTTGCGGAGGTACAAAATGGTGGATGTATGCATGCTATTTTTTTTTTCTACATTATTCATAACAACTCAGCCTCCCGATCGCAGGATCCCCTCCGTACCCACCAACACAGCCTTCCCGGCCAGACACACATCCCGAAACAGCCTCGCAATACAGCTCTCTCGCATACACAAATTATGTTACAAACCTGATGTCATGTAGCCCCGTGATGCCTGGGAAATAAAAGCCGGGGGGAAGTGCTTGTGCAGTCGGTAGTCCTTCTCGCTGCGGGACCTCATGCGGTCTGAGGCCCGGTCGGAGAAGTCGGAGCTAGGCCAGGCCCGCCGCAAGGTCGTACTCCGCGTC
>VXBQ01017439.1:436087-470227 GCA_013400175.1 Phainopepla nitens
CACCCGCACCGCCGGGCGGCGGGCGGCGGGCAGGGCGGCCTTGCGGGCCGGGCCCTGGCCATCGGCGCCTTGGGGCACCGCTCCCGCCCCGCACCAGCCGCGGGACGAACGGACACAAGCGAGGGAAGGGCGCCGGGACAGATCGGCATCTCCGGGGCACCCCTGCGCACAGCCTGCGGCGTTCCCCCCCGCAGCCTCCGCCGCCTTTCCCCAGCGGCGCCTGAAGAACCGGCTCTCCCCAGAGGGCCGTCAGTCACACCGCCGCACTGAAAAGCCACCACACTGCACAAGGGTATCCCGGACAGCCGGGCTGCCCCCTCACTGGCGGGCAGGGGCTTGCCCACCCTCTCACAGTGGCTCACAGCTACGCCCAGGGCACCCTCTTGAGTGCGGCCTGGCCACCTGGGCATTTTAGGAACTCCAGTTAAGCAGAACTGTGCGAAGGGACTCGGCTCCTCCTCTGCAAGACAGCTCTGAGCACGGCTGGTGTCAGCTGCTGCCCCCGTTACCAACGGGGACAACTGCAATGCAGGGATGTGAAAACGTTGCTTTTGCAGCTTTGTTAAATTACTTACATATTTACATTTTTATAATTAATCCTTCTTACAGTGGTTTGTGTCACATTTCGAAGAGCATTGAAAAACAGAGGACTGTAACTTCGTTATTGGAAATTTTCAATAGTGGTGAACCAGTAAAAGGATGACCATCAGTGAACAAATTTAACATCAAAGCCAGTGGACCATGAGATATTATCCCTTGGCTGCCTTGCTGCATGGCTATGGGTTAGTCACTTCAGTAGCCACCTCAGCCCGTCTGGCTATGCTACTGCAGACAGCACACACACCATAGAATTATTCAGGGGTTCGTATATGGGAGCCCCTTCCACATGAATAGAATATACATTCATGAAACTCAGCAAGAAAGTTGAAAGCTAAATGCTATGGGGTTCTTTCTCATTCGGCCTCATCTTTTTCCAGCTGTGAAAAGCTATCAGGAAAGACATGTTTCCACTGATGCTTTGTATACCAGTAGCAACAGGAAAAAGTTAAGATGAGAAAAAAGATGGTCTAGAGCTCCTCTAATAAAAACATAAGATCTTCCATCATGAAACTTACTCATCTAGCAATGTACTCATCAACCTACGCAAAGCTTATAATAGAGCATGTTTTCACCCTCAGACCAGAAAAACCATAAGAACTTTTAGAAGCGTTCCATTTTTCTCCTTGAAGGCTGAGGTTGGGGTAGATTGGTTAGCACTACTTAGCTAAGTCAAACCTAAAAAATGTACCTATTTTACCAGATGTAGAAGCAAATTAAATTCTATCTAGGAGCATAAATTATGGCTTTGCCTTTCCAGTGGTCAAGAAGTGGTTGAATATAGCTGGCCAGCTAACTTCAACTTATTGCTGAACTGAACTCAGCCTTTCTCCTAGTCTAGACACAGCCCTAGATATCAATCTGCTCCATTAAAAGAAGACATGAGACAAGAGACAAATAGGAATCAGGAAAAATGAGGTCAAGAAGTAGAAAGACAGAACAAAGCAGGACACACACACAAACACTCAAGAGAACAAACAAGGCCACAGTGATCTTTACACTGGCTTTCTGTAGAATTATTCCCAACTAAAATATTCTAACAAGTATCAAATAAAAAAAAGATGGGATGGCTCTGCAACTGTCAGATGAAGCACACATCCCAGTTCTTTTCAAGCAATTTGCTGTGCACTAATGAACTGGTGACAGTGCACAGAAATCTTTCAAGTGGCTTTAATTGACTTAATTTGTACACTTCCATGAATTGTCACAAGAGTAATACAGTACATACAATTAACACATGGTATCTTCTACTTATCAGTTGTAGGAATTAGACTGGTTCATAGTTTTGGGTACAGATAATGCCACATTTTCATTATGTAGTAATTTTAAATGAATAAAAATTTGCTCCTACAACTATGAGAGGAGGAGAGAATGAGAGTAATAAGCAACTGTAGTGGTTTGACCTTCTACCAAGGTCAATTTTCCCTTCCCAAATGTGGGGAGATCTGTTTAAAAACGATTTTGGGGGCCTTCTCTCAGTATTGAGACATTGTTCCTGTGGTCAGCTAAAGTTGCTTTTATTAGGTCTTCTCACAGTTATCTTGTTTGGTTTTAGCTTAGTCTTCTGACATGGTGTCTGAAAGGGTCCTCCTTTTGAAGAGAGGAATTCAGAGCAAGTTTCCTCCTGCTCTTGAATTGATTGAAGTCAAGTGTTGTTACTGGAATGAATCAAATATATAATTAAAGACCAAGTTTAAGTTTTGGCTGTTTTCTTTGGAATAAGAGCTAGAACTGTGAGTGTAATTGATTTTTTTGCTTCAGTGGCCAAACTGAAATCAAACTATTATCTTCATGTGCTCTGAAAGCTAAAATTTGAGAGCTTTAAAAAAAACAAAACAAAACAAAAAACCAAACAAAGCCACAACATTTTATTCTGAGACATTTAAATTTACTTTTTTTTTTTAATAAAGGAAAATAAATTTCTGGATTCATACGGTTATATCAGAGCAGAGTAAGGAAAAGATTCTCAGCTATGGAAATCATCTAATAGAGCTTGCTAGAATTAAGGACAAATTTTTCTTCCAGGCATGAACTGTAGTAATGGCAATCTGAACACCTGCTAGCAATGAGAAAAACTGAGATGGTGTCTCAAAGCTTTTTGCTTATGCGCTTTTTTTTTTTTTAAATTCATCCCTAATTGTTTGGAGGGGGGCTTTGGTTTGAGTTTTGATTTTTTGTTTGCCTTTTTTTTTATTTGGGAGATTTTTTGTTTAATAAGGGAAAGATTAAACTCAGAAGCTTTTTATTGAGAATCAGATAAAGCATTCATTTTTATAACTTGGTATTTAAAGTCCAACAGGAACCATTCCTATCTTGTAATCCAAGAGGGAGAGGTGATGCTTGGATAACTAGACCATAGAAATCTTGGGGAAAAGGTCTGAACTAAACAAAAATTAGGCATCCTGCCTCCCTCATAACCTAACAATTCCTTATCAGGAACTAGCACTATAATAGCAGCCATTTCAAAGGTATAGATTTAACATTGTAAATTTCAAAAAAGAAGCTTAGGTTCATATCAAACATTACAAAGGATTCTTATATGTTCAATCACCACCCTCCTTCAGACCGAGTTCATAAGGAGCCTGAAATCTTTAGGAGAAATAATTCAAAATCTTTGCTTCTGAAAATCTGTTTTATCTTTTACAAAATGAGAAAACAAATATTACTAAGATCATCTATTGCACGTGATCTTCATAAACACTTATTAGTTGCTAAGCAGGTCTGTTGCCATTTTTTAGATGGAAAGGTAAAAAAGAAAAGTACATAACTGGCCCAGATGATGTAGGAAATCAGTGGCAAATGCACTGTTAAAACTTTGGGATCTCAGCTCCCATTTCAGAGGTTTATTTTTCCTTATCTGAAAAATAATTATGTAGCAGAGTACAATATGGTGAGCTGTCTATATATTTCTCTGCATGTGTGTGTGCATGCTTGCTTGTGCATAAATGGTAATTGCTCTCATGTAATGTGGTATTTCAAGTTTCAGCTGGGACTACTTTTTTTTCCTCCCTATGACAAACAAGTTTCCATAGGGACAGCAGCAGGCTTCAGTAAGAGGGTGGGCTGGTGTTACTGCCTTAGCTACTTCCTTGGCTTAGGGACTGGCTGCACGGGGTTTTTCAAGTGAAATAAGCACACAAGCCAAATACTAAAATAAAAGAGGCAAAATAATAGGACATGCAAGGAGGAAAGCAGTCCCCCTCTTCACTAAGGCACGCTACACCTCCAAAATCATTTTCCCTCAAGTGATGCATTCAAAGCCTGGGTTCTCCCTTACCCTGTCACTACCTTGCCTGTTGCACACAGCCTGAACTGGCTGCCTCACAGGGGAAATTAGAAGGGCTTCACTTTATTAGCATCAGCTGAGCTGGTGCCTGACAAGCTCCCAGCACCACTGGGGGAGCCAACACTCACAAGATGCCAAGTGCCACACAGAGTTTTGTGGCATCACACTGCAGGTCTGTGACAGGGGTCCTTTCCCCGAGCCCAGCTTCAGAAACAAACACTACAAATAACACTGGAACTACTGGGACACATGGGAGACTTTGCACTAAGGAAGGCCACAGCCACAGGCAACCAGGCAAAACAGGGAGCAGAGGGTCGTTCTGGGGCCAACAAAAACAACACCATCACATTTCTGTAACGTTTTAAAAGGGGGAGACAGGATGCTGTGAGATTCTGGGAAGCAATTGCAAGGTCTTAGAAAGTAGGAGAGGGAGAGTGGAAAGGAATAAACAAAAAAAGCGGGGGAAAAAGCCTGTCATACAAGCAGTTGTAAAGCAGACAAGGAGGAGGAAAAATGGAGTGTGAGAAGAGGTGGGAAAAATGTAATTATGAACTTGTGAAAACCCCAAGCTCATGTATAACATCACAGGCCTTGGCAATCTATGGGTTTATTAAGATTTACAGCTCTGCATAATAGAGTTCCTGAGAAAATACATTGCCAGCATTTCTAACATTATAAATCCATGAAGGAGAAAGTTGTCCACTTCATAAACTCGCCATTTTCATGTGTGGATTCTTATATCTCTCTATTAACAAAGGTGCAGAACTCAGACTCTAAAAGACATGCTTTTAAGCAATCCTTTACAGGTTAAGGAGGTCTGGCAATACAGTGTAATTGTCTTTGTCTGTAGGAAGCACTACTTTTCTCTTCCAGATATTTGTAATCAGATATATTAGCAAGAACAAACCAGAAAACTCACTCACACCCTTTAACATCAGTCCTTAGACTTCTGACACCAACACTATTAATTTGTCACCTCTCACTAGTACTTGTTGCTACTCAAATATGCAACAGAAGCTAAGTACTTGTAATCCATGCTTGTGGTCCAGGTCACAAAATGAGGCAGCCTTTCTTGATGCATTTATTGGCAAGGCAAAAGTTGGGCTTGCCCAGACAACTCTCTTCTTGAAGAGAGCATTTGAGAAACTACACCAAAAAGGTACAGAAAAAAATCCCAAGGGCAAAGGTATAAGTGAAAAAATTTCCAAATAGAAAAAAAGAAGAATGTTTCAAAGTCTATCACAAGCAAGTCTTCAGTCTTGCTATCAGGTTGTGTTATACCATGGTAGCAATCCTGGCTTACTTACAGCACCTCTTATACTAGTTTCAGATTGTATTTCTCTCCGTGTTATGCTTTGGGAATGTGTGATGACAGGAATGCAGCGCTGCTGCTGCACACGTGCTGTAGTTCACCGATTCATTTTTCTGTGTGCTGCCTTATGTGCTGTGGTATTTATTTTAACTTGCATGACTTTTAAGAAAAACCTGTCTGTGTAATGAGAAGAAAGGCTCCCCTGTTTTGGTTCTTTTTTTTCATGCTAGACCTTCTGATTGCATTTGTGCTTCCTCTGCACAGAAGACAATTGATGCAGAAGGTTTTTCAATCCGGATACACAAGTCTACCAAAAAGCCAGTGTACAAGCAGGAACACTTCTAGGATACAGGCTTTGTTTTGATGCTGCTTTTCCTCTCCTATTATCACTGACTCAAAGTGAGTTAGTTAAAATGGGTGGAAGCTAAGCTTGTAACTCCTCAGAGTACAGAACTAAGGAGAGAGGAAGACAAGCTGTGAATCCTGCACAGTTTTCCTCTCACATAGTCCAGAATTCTAAAACTCGGAGATGTGGACTTACAGCAACTCAAATCACAAGTCAATTCATTCACCAGCTGTTCTTCCAAGGGATAGCGCAGCAAAAGATATGCCAAAAATGTTGGCCTCAACTTTCTTGTTTTCCACTGGTGTCACATATCATTAGTACCCTGGTATTTAAGTAACATACTGATATATGGGGGCCAGCTGTACTGTAAGTCAGAATAACAGCCTAACCTTCAGCTTTGGGAGTTGAAACAGTGGCGAGCAAGAAGTGAACAGCCAGTGTAGATCCCACCAGCAGTAAAAGCCATCTCACATTATCTTCCTAGAGACTAATTCCCACATCTCTGTGTCTATCTATTCCCGTTCCTCTGCAGAGCCTATGTTGCAAAGATGGCACCATGCACGTGCAGGCCTCGGGCTCTTGTGAAACTTCTGGGTGCTGCTTCAATACAAACAAGGAGATTCTGTGTGTCAGGTAGGTACTTTTTAAAGAAAAAATCCATTAAGAAAAGAAGGCTCTTGGCAGTAAGAAGCATCTTACTTCCATGGGCAGTGTTTTACATCTTGCATTGTCCTGCAAAGAGGACAATGAACATATTTGAAGGGCAGTCCTAAAAGCAGCATACCAAGGGAACTAAATCCCAGCAGCTGCTGTAACACCACAGAACATTTGCTGAATAACCCAGTACTAAGGGCCCTCTCAAAATTCTTGCTTATACAGCTGTGCAGTATACTGAGTATATTTTATAGTTGCATATATATAGCATGTACAAGAGGCAGAGATCTTTAAAACCTTAGAAAGATTGGGAAGCCTGAAAATAGGTACTCCACCCTTTGTAAATAACCTCTTGTCATTCAGTTACTTCCATATGTGCACGAAGCTCTGCCTAAATTAAACAGGCTTTCAAAATAGTGGGTTAGTACTGAAAATGTATGGTTTCTACCCATAAGTTTGAAAAAAATGTAAGCAAGAGATAAAAGTGAAAAAGCACCAAGTTCTCACCTCACAGAAAAGTGATTAAATCACTTCTTGGATATTTTATTATAGTCTCAGATTCAGAGGCTGTCTCATTGGCACATACATTTGGGCATGAAAAGACTCTAGAGAGGAGTCATAAGAACAGAGAGAGATGACTCCACACATGCCTGACTCAAAGGCTTCTGGAAAATCAATGCAAAATCATCAGTCTGCTTGTTCTCTGTACCAGACTGCAGCACTGAAGAGTCAGTTTGTTCCTGTGAAGGTGGTACTCTTTAGTAATTGGTTTTCAGTGGGACTCTGGAGCTTGTCCCTTCTCTTCTGATTCCACAGCAGCATCCACCAGAAGGAAAATTCCACTCCTGGGACACCTATTCTGACTACCCCTGGTCACCACAGCTTGCTGCCATCCTCCACTCGGCTTTTGAAGCTCTGATATTACCCACCTGTGTGCAACCAGAGACAATTTCCCATTGCCCTGTTCAGAGGAAGGTTTATGCAGGCACTACTTGCACTTGCCTCTCTGTAGAAGCTGTTCTTAGCACTTCTCCTCAATGCAGAGATTTTTGTATTCTAGTAGAGGAACAAGAAAAAGACATTTTATAGCACTGGGTCTCAAACTTCTCCCACTACCTTTTAGAAAGTTAAATTCTTCCTCAGGAGTGCAGTGCAACAAAATAACTTTTGTCTTACTAAGTGACACCCTCCACAACAGTAGCAATCTGCTAAAGCAGATTTATCAACCACGGGGAGCTCTGCTATTTTCCTATACATCCTTTGATACTACCACACAGCTGTCAGTCGCTTTGTTATTAATTAATTTGGTTTTAAACACAAAGAGAGGCTTAAATCCAGGAGAGCACTGTTACTTCCCAGATTTCTGCAGGTCAGTGCAAGATCTTTGACTCCTCTGTGGGGCTCAGCAGAAGGGAGCAGCATCCCAAGCCTCACCTTAGCAAAATGTTTCTAACACAACACTGAAGTGTCACACTGGCTACAAGAACAACCTCTGGCGTTTTTCAACCCACAACTTTCTGACCAGAGTCAAGGATAAGAACAAGTGAAACACGTAGATGTTATGAAGAAAAAAATCCCTTATGACAGAGGAATATCATTGTGATAATCAAAATAAAACTGTGAAATTAGGAAAAGTAAATTAATATCAAATTAGAAAATTTAAGAAGAAAATCCCTTTCTAATTGTGAATGGTGTACTCCTCACTTCTACCACAATCTACCACAAAGTCATGCTTACCTCCTTTAAAGCACATGAATGGCAGTAGCACAGGATAAAATTTCTTTCAAAATGCTTTATGTATTACAGTGAACTTTTGTAAGGCACAGAGAACCACTGACACTTAAAATTTCCAGAAACCTAAAAATATCTTTCTCAAAAGAAACAAACATCTCAAGTGAGACCATTTACATGGAAGTAAAATCTCCTAGCATTAGAATTCTATTTGAAAGAATCATGGACAAAATTAAGAGCTAGAAACTCTTTAGTCTTCATTAAAACTGATCACTATTGAGCTGAACTCAATACCTACAAAACCCAACTGTGGTAAATCTTATTAGTTATGGTGATCATCTCAGAAACTTTAGCAAGGAGTCACCATGTTCCCATACATAAAGATTTCAAATGCTTTGTACCCCCAGCTATTTCAGGAATCAACAAATACTCAGGACAAACGTTTCATAGACTGTTGCATAAAGTAAAAGAAACTCCAAATGCAAGGTGCTCAGTGACTTGCCTTTGATCTTTTTCTTAATGGGGAAGATGTTTAGTAACCTTTCCATCTCCCAGACAGTGTAAAGTAGATCAGGCAATGTGCTTTCACAACTGGCAGGGTTCAGATTTCTCAGAGCATGATGCTAGTGTCAAATTGTTTTTGTCTTTCTTCCTCTC
Organism: Phainopepla nitens; assembly: GCA_013400175.1. Classification (NCBI taxonomy): domain Eukaryota; kingdom Metazoa; phylum Chordata; class Aves; order Passeriformes; family Bombycillidae; genus Phainopepla; species Phainopepla nitens. Next base: position 444,671 of record VXBQ01017439.1, read on the forward strand.
TAAAGATGGATCTTACTATTACCCCAGCTGATGGAACCAAGACAAAATAAACACAGACATCAGGACTGAAACAATGATAGACTATCTGAAAAGGCATTTACGTGCCCACAGTCATCCAAGGAGTAAAAAGTTATAAAAACAAGTACTTCTTTTTATTGCCCATATCCCCATGTCATTGCTGAGGTACTTAAAAAAACCACAAACCCTACGGATTTCTACCCACCGCATAGTAATTACTGAAATAACAAAGAATTGGAAAAAAAGTATTTCCAAAGCCTGATGCTATTACTGAACTGCCAGTGAAAAAATTCTCACTAACACCCCTTAAGTCTATCCTCCTGCACTCCCTAATCTGAACACAAAAGGTTGGGTTTAAACACCCACCCCCCAGCCTGAGATTAAAACCGCCTGCAGTTTTCAGCTTCAGGCCAGCACTGACAATACTTTAAATCCTTGGCTACTGGCTTCGTGAAGACACAGCCTACAGAGAGTCCCCCAAAGTTCTTTGAAATGTTAAATACAAAGCAGGAGGAGGTCATAAAGGAAATATTCCTTACAAAAGGAATGGATATCATATGTAGGCTTTTCAAATACATTTCTCAGTTGCTTCGCTTCCAGCCACCATTTTCTCAATGCTGTATTGTCTGAAGCTTTTGAAATAAAATTCAGGAATTAAATGAAGCACACAAATTAGTGTTACAAACAGCTGCCAATATATGAATTTGTTACCTTTTAGCTCTCATAAATCTCTCCAATATATATATGTTGTATCCTACTTCTTCTCTGGAAAAACTAATTGTTTACCTAATGTATGGTCCTATACCAATTACCAAAAGCCCAGCTATGTACAAGTAACTTAGAGGTTTTATTGCATCATCTTCTGTGGCATCTGCCCAATTACTGCAATAGAAGCCAGTGTGGTTCCCTGCTGGCCTGGAAATCCAGCTCTCTTTCTGCCAAGAGCCTTCTAGCATGCACAAAAGGAACAGGGATTGAGAAACCTGTTTTATCCCCTCTTATCCCATAAACTAACAAGCCTTTTTTCCACTGCAGCTTTTCTCAACAAAACCAGGTAATTATGCAGGATGGGATTTTCAAGGTAGGTAAAAGGGAAAAAACCAGTCAGTTTAGCATACCAGCTTTGCCAAGTACTGTCACCTCCAACTCTGAGAGATTTCCTTGCAGTGTGGAGGAGCAGGCAAACACAATGATGCCCTGCCACTGACAGGGCCCAGCTCTAAGCAATGAGCTTTGTGGTTCAAAACTCTCAGTAGGTGGTTACATTCTCCTGTCCACTTCCATCCTCCTGGAGGTAAACAGGATGGCAGGAGCCTTACTTCTATCCCCTGTCTCACCCTGAACACTCAGTGTCTCTCCTTTTGCATTTGGGTATCATAAACTCAGTGAAAAAATAAGTTCTACATCCATTTTTATATTCATTTTGAAGAACTTGTGTTTAGCTTGCTTGTCTCATAAGGTCTTATGAACCCTATTCATACTAGCTTCTGACAAGATGTTCCACCAGACATCCATAAAAACATCCCTGCCCAAATTTAAACATTGTGTACTTGAGGAGAAAAGTAACTGGTTGTCATAGTGATGTTCACAGTCTGAGGAGCCTTTGGACTTGAGTGTCATCAAAGGTATCAGGAGTTTAAAACCTCCAGCTAGATGAAGTGGTTAATGGAAGCAAGTACTCCAGCCAGCAGCAAATGCATGCTTAAATCACTGGTGATCCTGAAGAACCAGGCTGCTGCACTTTGAAATTATTGAAGCTGTTTAATGTTGGGTTATTTGCAAATTAGTACAGCCCAGCTCACAGAAACTGCCACTGCTGTGACTTACATGCGTGTCTGACAAGCTGCTGTCCTCTGCTTCTAGACATCAGTATAATACTGGAGTACCTTCACAGGAGGGAAAGCCTGTTCACAGAAATGTTCCTGCTACAAAAAAAGACTGAAAAGTTACAGCAAGCTCAGGAACATTGCATGCTTTTGGCAAGGTGAGATAGAGGAGGATGAAAGGCAAAGGAGGGTGAGCAGAATTATTGTTCCTTGATGATTAAACGAGCACAGAAACCATGATTACAGATCACAGACATCTTTTATAACATGCCAAACTAGCACACAGAGATACATGCCTCAGTAATTCAGTCATACAGGCAGTATTGGCTCTCCACAGTTTGAAAGAAGATGAGGGTCTTCTGAAACAGAGGCTCTGCCCTGACTCCCTGCTTTAGGCCAGTGAAGGAGCACAAAGCCTTTGAAGTATCTGGAGAACAGGCACTGCTGGATATAGCCCTAGCAGCCATAAAAAGCTCCTTGCATTCAGTCCTCACTCTTCATGGCAGGAATCAACTCAAGATACACAGTGATCTCTGCCTGCCTGTTGGACTCCTTACCCCTATAAAACAAGTAAGAACAAACTCAAGGCAGCTGTAACCTGAACCTAGGCTTCAGCAAAGCATGCAGCTAAAAAAGCATCCCTAAAGAAACCCTAGTAGGAGGTAAGTTATTGCTGAAGGAGATCAGGTCCATAGAACTCGCTAGGAAGGAGAAGCAATGATTCAACAGACACAGTTCAGTCTTCCCTTGCCTCACACTGCACATAGTATCAACGACCATCAGTCTGCCTGGTTTATCCAAGAGAAAAAGATAATATTTTGGTATGAAATGAAACTTCTGGTTCTCTATGTGCTCAACTAAAGTAACCAACCACGCATTACTTGCAAAGGAATGCTGATGACTCAATAGTCATTGTGGTTTTTGAAATCACATCTTTCAGATAAGGTTTGTCCATTTTAATGGACACTAACATTATAAAAGTAAGATTTTTTTCATAATTGTATGAAATTGTGTTCTTCTTTCTGTGTTACCAGTAAAAGAAATTTCCAACACATTTTATTTTGTCCCTATTTAAAGAAAAAAAAAAGCCCTAAACCAAACAAGAACACAGATCTCTGAGCATGTGACTACAATAACACAGACTTCTTTTTTAGTGAACTGTGGTGTTGAGCAGGCCATTTCAAAAATAGCAAGCTCTTGGTTTAGAGGATGTCTGAACATATTCCTGTTTATCTTTACCACTTCAGAAAACTGCATTCTCCCTGATTGCTACACCATGAAAATCAGTGCAAAGCTTGGTGATTGCAGAACCAATAGATTGCAGTCCAAGAGAAGACAGCTAGAAAATTTCACCATATCCAACTTCTGATAACAGTATTCCACCAGCCCAGAACAACTGGGTAAGAAATTGAAACCTTACAACTCATATAATAATATATAAGAGACTTAAGCATACCAACTGTGAGTAAATTCAGTGGTCAAAAAACCAAAAACAAATTCAGAAAACATTCTATCTATGCACCTTTAATGGCAAGAAGTGCCCAATCCCTTTTCAGAGCAGAGGCAGAGCTTTAGAGTCAGTTATAGAGATGTATACAGCAATGTAAATATAAGTTACAACAAGAACTGCAAGCAGCAACGCCTCCCAAGTAATAGAGGCAAGTTATCAGGTACTTAATGGTCCTATTAATTATGTTTACACAAGTTTCAGGATATTCCTGCATAAGGTAGGGTTTCACATTTACTGAAAAGGGGGCTACTCATTCTGGATGAAAATTAAATTACTACAGCAACAAAACAGTTATTCAGACAAACTGAATAAATCATGTTCATAATTCATGTATAAGTTCATCTTTTGCTTGGCATATTTGAAGTCATTTTTTTTCTGGATATCATGATTTTCACAGTCAGAAACGAAATATAGACACTCAACATTCCCAGGTATGTCTGCAACAAAAGAATTATGTGAAGATGGCAAGCTGAAGCACCTTCATTTGGATATATTTTTGTATCCAAAGAGCAAGCAGCAAAAACAGTCACAGACAGAAACAGATGGCCAGTGAGTTATCACTCCTGATCTGATGACTTATGTGGGCTCAACTTGTTTATTTACTCACATATTTGCAAAAAAGTAACTTTCCTTATGTTAGCAGCAGCAATATTGTATATTATGTATATATTATACACAGTACATACTTCTACCTACACAGAACACGAGGGCATTGGGTATTTACCCTGTAATTATGGCATCTCCTGCAGCCATAAAGGTGACACTCAACTCTTCCCAGGGCCAGGGAGTTAAAGGGCTGATGTCTAACACCACAACCCAAGAAAGGGTTAAAAGAGGATCAGTGTTACAGCTGCCCTGCTCACTGGCTTGGAGACAGGACAGAAGTGCTCAGGTCCTGAGGGGCAGGGAAGTGGGTCTGTAATTGCTGGCTATAGCCTTTACACCATGCAGCCTGTAATTACTGGCTATATCCTTTACACTGTGAGCTGCCACCCCTCTCTGTTCACTGCTCCCCGTGCTAACCTTGCATGATGCATGACAAAAATATTGTCATCTGGTCCTGAAGCAACAGGCACCCTTTGTGTGTCAGTGAGTCCTGTCAAATGAACCATCCCTGGCAACACAGATCCTCAGATCATCTCACCCCCTCCTTAGGACTGATCTCATTGTGCTCACTTTAATTGTTCTCGTTATCTTCTAGGCACAGAAAAATAGTGCAGCCTTTCTAAGGACATTAAATCCAGTTATGTTAAAACACAGCGTTGGGAAAAGAGTTAAAATATTTTAGCTAACAAATCGCTGAAAATCAGGAAAGATCAGTTTGTGACCATTTAAGTTCCCTGAAAATCACCAGAAAGTATTTTCTAGCTGCAATTACAGTAATGCTACTGCCCTCAGCTGTGGTTAAGCACCAGCCCTACAACTGTAAAGGCAACTGACAACCAGCTCCCAGCCTGCAAAGAGCAGGCAATGGACAAAGAACTTCTGCTCTTTTCCCACTAGCAAAGTTTCACTGTGCTCTTGTGATGCAACTAAAGTAAGTAAAGGATTCAAAGTAGTCAGTGTAATTTTATATACTGGAAGAGACCTGAAAGTAGAGAGGAACATTTTTCAGCAGATTCTTCAAATTGCCAGGATGTAAATGTGATGTGGAATGTGTTTATGGGCACGCTCACAGAGCAGTATGTGCTGACAAGATTGACGTAGGATGGTTGCATTGATCAGCTGGTTAAGGATCAGATCCCCTTCATAGGTGTATTACCATGGGGATAGGTAGAGGGGTGTCTTTGAATAAACTACTGAGCTCCAAACAACTCCTGCAACAACACCCCTGCGGTGCAGAGGACTGGAGTGGGACCACAGGTACAGCAGATCCCCAGCAGCAGTCTGGAGACTGAAACCCAAAAGGAGGAGTCAGGTACTGTAGCAGTGCACCCCGCAGGACAGGGTGCCCAGACTGGGAAAGGATTTGAAGTTCTCTTTGTCTCCCATAAAAGGTGAAAAGGTCAGAACTTTCTTTCCCAATGTGGAAGTGCTCTGAACCAGGACACCTCCTAGGACCCCCTGGACTTCACTCCTGGGGTTACGTGGTTGGACGAGTGCCAAGGCCCCGCCTGGACCATCAATGATAAAAGCACTGGACAAAGGAACCTCGTGGCATTTTGGGCGTGTTTTAGCAGAGACAAGGACCTCCTTGTCTCTGGCACGGCTTTTTCTCTGTAGAGAGTTTGTTATTTTCACAGTTAATAAACCTTTTTGTTTCCAACACCACCCGAGGTGCCCATCCTGCATATTTTATGCCATTGGGATTTGCAGGACAAAAACCCAGACAGTGATAGACCCTCCGAGAGCTCATAACACCTGGCTGGAGGAGAAGGAGAAGGTACAGTGAAAAAAAGCTGAACTCCAAGCAGGATGTTCCCTTCTGACCCACCAACATCTGGTGCAAGACAGCCTGGTGCTGTATCTGGTGCAGCATCTGAGCCTTTGCGACAGCGCAGAGAATTCTACTCCCAGCGTTCCACCCACTCCGTGGTGTAGGAAGTGCTGCACAGACAGACTCATGAACACCATCTGCTTAAACTGTGGCATTTGACTCCCTTCCTCCAGCATGTAACATTCTGAGATGGTCTCAGCACACTAATACAATCCTACATTTTTACATGTCTGTATGTCGCAAATCAAAAAACAAAACCAAAATATACTTTTTGTCTCCTACAATATTGCTTTTTGTTTTCTAACTGGATTTGCATGCAGTGTTTCTTAAAAGGAGAAAAAAAAAAGCCCCATAAAACTCTGGGGGAGCATGAAACTCTTATTTCAATAAAAATTAACAGGCAATACTTATATCTGCACAGTAACACAAAGTCTACAGAGGAAACAGGTTTTTTTTCCCATGGTACCCTTATTCATTCTACTACCAAGAAAGAACACTAAATTTCATACATTAATGCAAACAAACCAAAAACTTCCATCCAGATTAGGGAAAAAACCTTTTTCCTAAGTATGTGAAGTCACTAGCCATCATTTTCCTATTCACATCTGCATTTTAAAATTAAGAGAAAAGAAAATAGTTTCCAAGTACTTGGATTGTCATGTCACTGGGGTTTACTAATCACACATAACTGCCTGGTCTATAAATGATAGAAAAGATTTATGTTACTTACAGCATCTCTGTAGCTTAGAATGCAAGTAACTGAAATAGCCCCCCAATGCTCTTGGAGATATGACAGCTAGTTAGACAGAGGCACACACCATGGCACACTCTCTTTTTAAAAGCTCTTCAGTGATTTGCAGTGTCTTTCATAGTGAAAAGGGTGATATTTTTAAATTTATTTTTCACAGATGTCCAAAGTCTCACAACTGCAAAAGTGACCACTTGGCTCTTACTGGGCTTCAGAATCTCAGGGAAAAAAACAAGGGGAAAATCAGTTCCCAGCAGGCTCCAGCTGAGAGTCCTAAAGGGAAACACCCTGGCACACTGCTTGCTCTCCAGAGAGTCCTGGGGAACTCACCCAGCACCATGCTGGGAGCAGAGTTATAAAAAGTCCTCACATCTTCCAGTGCCAATGCTACATCTTAACAGGAGAGTAAAAACACGTTCCTCATGCATATATTTCCTGTGGGCTATATATCAGCTTTCCCTATGCCAACAAGCACAGATAGAAGGACAAGGTAACTTTTGACACACACAGATGCAAACCCCAATCTTTCACTTATCTTTAAGGCTAAAGTACCTGTACAATGCCTTAAAAAAAAAAATCGAAAGGATTTAAATTTTTGCTCAACTTCAGAATAAAACTGTTTTGTCTGATATGGAGAAGAATGGCATAGGAAAAAAAGNAGCGCCTAACGCTTTCCACGAGCCCGCGCCACGAAACCACGCCCCCAAACCTCCATATAAGGACAAAACCACGCCCCCTTCCCCACAGGCGCCCTCTAGGCCGCGCCCCTTTCCCACACACCACGCCCCCTCATCTGCATAACNACAGCAGTGATTTAAGGCAGGAAGAAGAATGAAGACTGCTCACTGAGCTCATCATCACACAAAAATCTTTCACCTGCCAGAGGAAGCCCCACCAGCCCCAGGCTCAAGGTGCCATCAGCTTACATCTGAAAACTGGTTCTGCCCCACCTCAGCCCCCTTCCCAGTGGGCATGCTTGCATGTCTCTATACCACCCCAGCAGGTCCACCACAGGCACTTTCTGCTCAGGGCTAGAAAGAGGGAGAAAGCAGAACATGAGATATTGATGCTGATCTGAAATTGTATATGCAAATAAGCAAAAGGGACAACTCCAAGCAAAGGGATTGCCTCTGATTCTTATAAGACACAGAAGTGTCCAAACTAAGAAAAATACAAAACTGTTACATGGAATGCAAAAGGATGACACAGTTTGAGTATCTGCATGTGGACAGGACTGGCTTGTTTGGGATGATGAAAGCAAGGCAGATCAAACCTCAAGCATGTACTTCTGAGCACCCTCCAAGCCCACAGGAAAACCCAGCCAAGGGAAAAGATGTTCCTCCAGAGGCTGGCAAAAATGTGGCACCCACCACCCATCAGCCCCTAATGCCTGCTTGCTGCAAGCATCCACAGCATTTAGTCCAGAATTCTATGTTTGGGTCATTTGAATAGAAATAGATGGTGTTTGTAACCAGCTCAAATACCATGATTGTCAGGATAAGACATTAAAGAAAACAGCTAGTCACCTTACTAATCTAACATTCTGCACACTGGAGATGTACTAGTGACCCAAGTGAATATGGGAGATCAGGGATGAAACATAAATAGCACAGTTATTTGGTTCAAACCATTTTAGGGAGCTATTCAACAACAAAAAAAAAGTACAAGAAGGTAGCATTTGGAAACATTTGGAGAAACACATTCTTAAGTGAGGCTTGAAAGCCATCTGAAATAAATACAGCAGAACTCTTCCAGAGGCGGGGGTTTATAAATATGATTTATAGTCTGATAGCTAAGCAATGAATGTAGTCTGTCACGCACCTGAAATTGCTTTACATTTGTGATTCATTTGCACAAGAACTGCTTACAACAGCCTGGGTTTTTTTTTAAATTTTAAATCCTTTAAAATAGAGGAAACTCCCCAGCAATCCCCCGTACAATCTAGTCCAATATTTAGTCAACTAAAGAGGCCAGCAGTGCACAGCCAGGGAAGAATAAGGTGGCACTTACATCTTCTTGTAAGAGTCTCTGTCTCCCTCCATTTTCAGCTCAAAGGACTTGCTGTGCCTGCTCTGGTTCCTCTCTTGAGTAGCCTCTGCAAGGCCTCTCTGCCAAAGGCTTGCCCAGACTTTCCATCAGCCCATGTAAACTTTTTGCACTCACAGCATCATCTGAAGTCCTGCAAGTCCTCCCTCTGGCATAAAGAATCACCTCCTTTTCCTTTTTAAATACATCTCCCTCTAGTTTCATTTCCCCACAAATTATTTTAAGTGAAGAAGCAGTTCACCTGCTCATCTCTTACCATCAAGAATGTTTTCATCCCTGACATGTTGTATGTAAATGCAATGAACGATTGCCTTATTTTATTTTATTTTTTAACCCAGTAAATTGAATTTACTCCAAAGATGGTAGTGATATAAACTACTTTTTAGTAGCTATGAAACTGGTAATGAACCATCACACACACCTTTTATATCATACAGCTAATATTGTATGATATAAAGTTTAGATTATTTTGATATTGAGTGAACTAGTTACGTCACTGTGCAAAGTATCATTGCTGTTGAAATCATCAAAATAATTCTGTCTCCAGTCTCGTGGTGGTTGGCAAATTCTTCAGACTTTAGCCCTGATTTTCTAGGAGTTCACCTACATCTTCAATGTAGGATGAGAAGTCTGTCTAGGTCTTCCCCAGTTTCACCATGATTGTGCCTGGAAAACTATGAGGAATCACAATGACATCAAGATAATGACTGCAAATCAACTCAGAAAATGAGCTGACATAACATTTGATTGTCTTTTTCAAAACCTAAACCTGCTGACAGACTGCCCCTGGATGGGCCATCTCTCTAAATTTTATGAAGACAAAATGCAACGAATGTGCCAAAGACACACAAAAAAAGTAGAAGTCAGTAATTGAGACACGTGAGAAGTACTCTTAAGGCAGCAATCTGGGAAATGAGGAAAAAAAAATGCAGAATTTTCCTGTACTTTAAAAGTTAAGCACCACTTAGTGCCCTCTGCTGCATAGAGAGGTAATATGCAAAGCACCACTGAACAATGACATCATCTGATATTAAACAACACGGTATGTTACATCTATGACAAATATTTATTTCCTTAATTGCCCTTTTTTTCTAAAAATACTAATAAATTATGCAAGTATCTTCACTACCAGCTTAGAGCAGGTGTTTTTCACATCCTCTCTTCCCATGTAGTATCCTGTGCTCTGCCTGCAAGCAAGCTGTCACCTCGTCTCCCACATCTCACCCAGTGGGAAATTCACGGTGAGGGAGTTGAGATGCTGGGTGGGGGGAGTGCAGGGCACCCTCAGCAGGAGATTGAATCACGAGATGCTCGTGGCAGCTGAACAGCTCAGCGGGACGTGGTCTGCACAGCGCCCCTGCCACTCCTACCAAACCCCAGGGAGTGGGAAGTGCCCATCTCTCCCTACTCTCAGCTAAAAGAAGCAAAACAAAGACAAACAAACATAAGGGAAGGTCAAGCCTCCAATGCAGTTTTCAGCTTCCAGATAAATGTGCTTTAAGAGTCTATAAAAGGTCCTTCGTGCGCAACATGGAAGAGGTAAATGCAGACCGGAGTAACTGCGACCCTGAAGAGGATTAATTGATTGTCAGACAGAACCAAGGAGGCCTCCTAATGTGGAATACAAATATTTAATCTGATTCTGAAATCTTATCTCCTGCCTTTAAGAAGATTAACAGAAATTCTTTTGCAGCAGACTACTATTTCCGATCCATTTCATCTAAATTATTTCAACTAAAAATATTTTCCAGAAGCAAAGTTTGTACATTTTAAATAGTTTATTAGCATTTGATTCAAATTTAATAAAGTTGATCATGATTAAAACCTGTTCAAGGAAGTTAGGTCATAAAAAAATGTCATTTGCATGCATTCACATTGCATTAAACAGGCATGTCACACATGCACAGATATGAAAATCTAAGATATGAAAACACAAGGTATCTAATTTTGTGTGAGACATGAAGCATTCAAGGTCTCCACACTGTACTTGAACCAAAACTGTCATGAAGATGTTATGGCAGTAAAGTTGTTCTAAAAATCCTTTTCTCAAACAGATAATCCCTGTTCTAGCCTGGTTAAGGGAGATTTCATAGAAGGAGAAAGAATTAATTCATACGTCCTTCATACGTCCACAGACAGAGTACAGTTGATATCTTTGCTGTGCTTGGTCCTGCCTGAGGAATCTATGTAACTGGCCAAATTTCAGGCTTCTCCTTCATTGTTTCCTTTGAATAAACTGACAAGAAAAGGGAAGTACAGCCAGCTGGCTTCCTTTGTCCTGCTTCCTTCCCCCTGGAGGAGAGCAAGGGAGCCGTTCCTCCCACTTCTCTCATTCCTGCCCATAAGCTAAGCCAGCATTGTGCCAGATAGTCCAGTCCTAAGCTTTGGGTATGTTTCTTCCTAGAAATCCAGGGGCTCCAGTAAGGTCTGTCTGAAGCAAGAAGAGCATGGTAGGCACTACAGTGGAGGAAAGGAAAGATCACTGCCATCACTCCTGCCTCCTACGAGTCCCCCTGATGATCCAAAGTGAGGCAAGATGCTTGGGGCTTAGCTCCATGGCCACAAGCCACTCCATCCAGCTCATCCTGCAGCCCTGCTGAATGCATGGCATCTCTGCTGGGTGACAGGAGTAGAGCAATGGTGATGCCAAACATCTATTTAAATCAGGGCTGAGAAGCATCACACATCAGGCAACCCGCAAGAATTTGGCAAGTCTGCTTTAGATCTGTGTTGGCTGGTTGAATTCAGCCTGTTCCTGTTTAAAACAAGCTGATCTGCATTTCATTGCTAAATAAGGCTTTACCTGGGAGATGTCAGCACAATGAAACCAACCCAGCAGCATACAAACCAACACTCCTGCTTTTTTCTCAACAGTCAACTCATAATGAAGCTACCAGGCATCAGCCGAACATTATCCCTACACTATTAACCCCAGGGCTTTTATTTGAGATGCCAGATAGTTCAAATAACTTTACACTTGTCAGGAGCAAAGAGTATGCATGCAGTTGCAGCACCTCACATGACTCAATCTGAACCTTTCATCTAGACAGGACCTTGATCCAAGGGCAACTCAAATCAGTCCTCAAGAAGAACACTGCGTGGGCTTCTGCTTGCTACCTGAGAAGGTAGTGTAATGCATCACTTGCACACATGAATGCCTGCATCTTTCCTGTAGTCAAGGAAACAATTTTATTATGCTTTCATTTTTAAAAAGTCCAAAGGACATTGTTCTCCTAAAGCCTCTTTATATTTATAGGTAATTCTTTATACTACCTAGAGCAGAAATATTCTCTTTCACACTGAACAGTACAGAATCACAAAGACATGGGCACAATGCCTCCTGAGCCCATGGAAACCCCCTCCACCAAAAGCATCCTCTTCAGCAGGGTTTAATGAGTCCTTCACAAGCATTATTTTTGCACATAATAACCACAGTCACGAAGCAAGTCTCCCCTACAGCAAAAAGAAAGTATTTAATAAGGATCCTTGTGTAATTTCAGGTAAAGCATGTTAGTTTCCAGTTCTCCCTGTACCTTCTTACGAAAATATCCAGTCGGTGAGAAGATGCATGAACCCCTGAGGTGATGCAATAATGGCACAAGTGCATGGCCTGGTGGACAAGGACACCCTTCCTAGTACACCAGCCCAGACTGAAGTGTCCCTCACTTGAACCCCCAGGTATTTCTCCTCATATACCTTTGTAGCTAGTATGAAACAGAAGCCCTGGGGAAAAACATAGTATGTATTTTGTCATGCTCTCAGCTGTGGCAACAGTAACATATCCTTCCCTAAAGGGCTTTGGTAACCACAGAGATAGAAAAACGTCACATACATTCTGGTACAGAGACAGCAAAGTCCATATATATACCCCAAAAGAGGTTTAACCTACAGGCAGGAGAGCATCAAAACTTTGGGTTGTACCAGAAATCAAACACCTGCCATTTCTTAAGCTGAAAGCAGCTGCCCTCAGAGATTTTAACTTTAGGTTTCAGCACATAAATTTCCAAGGTATCTCAAGAGAAACAGAAAGACTGTTAATTACAAGCACATCCTACACTACATGCATACAACTCTAAATATCTGCTTTCTTACATGGTGGAAAGCCATTATCCCACGGCATACTGCCCTGATGGGCCTCATGCTGCTTCTACCATTTTTGGCTCCAGGAGTGCTTTGTGCCAAGTTTACAGACTTGAAAAGTTATTCTTTCTTCTTTCCTGATCCTAACCCAAAACACTAATTTTCTGTGAAATATACTCAGTAATATATATGCAAAATACCTATTGGCACCAGCAACCACTACATGACATAAAACTTAAACTAAATTAAAAAAACCCCATACAGATTAGACAGATTATATTGGATGCTGCCCATGGAACTGGATCCTGAACTCCAGCACACGTGTTCTCATCTTGAGCAACATGAGATGATAGGGAAGGGCTGTGGTTACTTTGTGAGGAAGCAGGAAGAGGAGAGAGCTGCATCCCCAGCACTAAAGGCCTGGAGGGTGTTCCCTGGCAGCTCCCAGCTGGAACTGACTGCTTCATCAACTGCTGCCCTTCAGCAAAGTACCCAAGGTTTGCACTGGGTGCTGGGAACTTCTCCTTAGTCTTGCAATTTCTTAGGCAATCCCAGAACCTTTCTGGCTGCTGCTGCTGCTGCTTTAAAGGCTGTGTGGTCAGACAGAGCACATATTTTCTGACACAACTAAAGTTTCTCAAGGGATGTAGGCTATGGTAAGAAAATTTTAATTTTCTAGCTCTCTCTTAGTAAAAGCAGAACTTCCCAAGTCAAAGAAAAGATACTCCCTTAAGCCAAAGGCAACTTATATGCTGCTGCAAACAAACCCAGTTTTAGAGCTCCTCTCTCTCACCTCCTGCTTCCCCTAAAAAAAGGAAAAGCCCCAAATGCTCATAATGCAGTGCATCTGGTGGCCTAAATATGGGTGTTACCAGATTCCCACTGACATAAAGAGGTCAGAATTTGAGAAGCTGAGAAAACGACTTAAGCTTCCACAAGAAAACTTGACCTGGAATGATTAACCTGAGAACAACACCAGAACAATGTCCCAGAAAGCTCATTTCCAAGACAAGTTTCTGCTGGGAAAAGTTTAGTACTTCAGGACTGCTGAGAGTAAGTTCTCACATTTACACCTGACACAATGAATTCATTTGGACATGCAATACTCTTAGAACCCATGTGAAAAAACAACTGCCTTTTGCTACATCCTTTCCTAACCTCCTTATAAGAATGCTAAGTGTAACATGCCACCATATCCAGTACTTTTGGCATCTGCTTACAGCATAAAGGAAAATTTTGTTATGCAGTTGCAAAACCATTAGGCTCCTTTGAGAAACGTCCTTGTCTTCCAAGATTGTTCTCACATTGAAATCTAATTACCAAGGACCACTCCTGATCACCTTTAAAAGTTTGGATACACTTAAAAATGTTTTCTTCAACTATAGCCAGCATTTTTAAGGTATTTTTTTTCCTCAAATGTGAGAAGGAAAATAAAATACCGTGTTCTGTCCTTAAATAAAATTGCCTACACAGCTACTTTTGATCCATGAGTGCTTGTTCTCCCTCCCAATTTTCTCTGCCAACCACCCCGCAGAAGACACACTGAGATTATTTGACTGGGTTTTTTTTATTAGCCATCTGCCGCGCAGATAAACGCACGAAAAAGTTACAAACCAAAAAAAAAGAGAGGCAGATAAAGGGGCTTTCACTAACCTTTTGCCAGGGTGGGGAAGCTGGAATGACCTGTGCAGGCCGAGCCAAAGGGAACTAAACCAGGCAGCAGGTTTGCTCCAGTCGGCTGCTGAGCAAGTGAGCAAGCAGGGAGAGCTGGTGCCTTAGGAGGGAAGGAGGAGCACACCAGGGCAGATGAGTCATTAGCTCCTAAATTAGACAGTAAGCAGCCTGGAATTGCAAATAACTGTATGCAGTCTGGGAAGTGAAGAGACACTTTCTGTCAAACTGCCCTGGAACTGAGGAACATCCGCGTTTTTCACTCAGGAGGGAGCCTGCCCCTGCCTCCTCTGCCAGCCTTCCCTGTGTGCCAGCAGGAGGCTTCTCCCCAGCAGCTGCAGACCCTGGGAACCCTGGGATTTTCCCTGGGAACACCAGCCTGGTTAGCAGGAAGGGGCAGAGAGCTGGCATGTGGGACGCACACCGGGGAAGGAGCGCTGGAGAGCCGCAGTCGCTCCTGGGCGTCCCTCCTTCCTGCAAACCTTCCACTGTGGGAGGTGCTCTCTGCACCAGTTACAAGTCTTTTTATGGTCAAGGTGGTTGCAAAGTTGCCAAAATGCTGAGATTGCTGAAGTTGCTTTGATGGCCTAAGAAGGTCTGCAAAAGCCTGAAGCAAGGGAGACGTGATTAGTCTCCACAATAAAATTTTCAAATAACTCTGGTGAGGAAAAGTCAACGAATAAAAAAGTCAACAAACCACAACCTCTGACCTACACCTTTGCCACCTAATTTTCTGTTAGAACATACCTCTGCTGACTGTAAAACCTAAAACTTACAAGTATGAAGCTGAACACATTTTTATTATGCTTGGATGGTTATGGGTGAAGCAACTTTTAAAAGCAAAATGACTAGAGACCTTTCACAACCAGAATCTCAGATGAAAAGTAAGAGGATTCAGATTCAAACTCAACAGTTTCAAATCTGATCAAGACTGTGCTGAAGCCAAAACACCATAGACCTTAATTTTCCAGACAACACTTATATAGGAGAAGAGACTGGGGGTTTTTCAGTGGGGTCAATAAACTCATCATTGTACTCAAAACATTTCTGGTCCAATATAACCAAAAACTCATGAGAATAATAAAATATTATTTATATATTATTATATTTTAATTTACTTTATTTCTTATTAATTTTTTATTTATAGGTGATATATGTTAATTTTTTACAGCATCTTGCAGGATGTGCTCACAAGATTTCAGTGTCATTGCTGCAGATGAATCAGGGTCTAACCCTCAGCCCACAGGAAAACAACACCTCCTCACACCCCCTCTGAATAAAATTATTAGCCTTAAAGCACCCCATCCTATTTTGACTGCTTTTTTTGTTCACATCCCTACTCACAGAGTAATTCTTAATCCCTCTTTTTGGGCAGGCTGTTTCTGCTTTGTTTGCTGCAGTCACCAGTTACCTGACAAGGTGTGACAAGGGAGCAGGTCACAGCAGCACCGTGCCTCACTGCTCTCTCCAGCAGCACCCTCTGCCCTGCGTCGTGCAGTCCTTGCCTAGTGCTCAGCATTCAGCTTTCATGGTAGTCACTAACCTGCACTTCTGAGAGTCTTTGCTGCCTTGCCCAGCTTTAGCAAATAATTATGCCTTTAGTGTTTCTGCTTTAGTTGATGCTGAGACTCGAGTTATTTTCTCCTGCTAGCCAAAATGCAAATACGTATGAAAGTAACAAGCATCTTTTCCGTCGTGATTTCTAGTTTTGCAATCTTCTACCAGTTAGCTCCACATATTTCTGTTTCTTGGGCTCTTTGTAGCTGACATTTCTCTTTAGACACCTACAGCTCTATAGCACAGGAACACCAAATTTATTTCTATAACCCTCTCAGATCACTTTTTGATGACAGAAATGTTACAAACAGTCTGGCACACCTTCAGTCTGCAGCACATCTATTCTGTGAATATTAAGGGAGACTTTGCTTTCCAGTCCAGTCAAGCCAACATATTTAAATGGGTAAAGGGAAGGAGGAAAAAAAAAAAAAAGGAACACTTCTATAACATAATTGCATACTTATAAATAGCATGCTTTCCATGTGTGTCAGATATCAAATAGCTTAATGACAACTGATAACTGGCTGATTTCTGCAATCTGCCATCAGCTGCTATTTTCAAGAGAACATGAGCTATTCCTAATACCGTAGTTCAACTCCACTTAGTTGTGTAGGAAGCTTACATTTTTCAACCAGATGGCAGGTATACACTATTTTAACCAAAACCCTGTTTTAAGAACAGCGGTTGATATAACGGCAGTGCTTGACAAGCCCAGAGGAATTTAAATTTTTTTAAAAAAGTAGATAACTACATAATACCATTTAATATTGGCCTTTAAAAATGTAACATACTTATGAACAGCAACAGATGGGCCAGGCAATCAGGCTGCATGACCTCATTTGCTGGGAAAAACAAGGTGTTTTGTTTAGTTTTTTAAATTAAACTTAGCTTTTATTTTCAAAATATACTTTGTAGAACTAGGATGTGATTTTCCTCATATGTGATCAAGCCAAAAAGCCTCTTTTCCCTGAGTCAAGCAGAGATGAGCTGTTTGGCTGCATTATAGTGTGATTAATCCATGCAACTGCTTTAACACCCAACAGAGGGAAAAAGCCACCTCTAGAACACAGGGTTTGATATGATACAAATAACTTGTTGTTAAATATAACATTAGAGTAATGTCTACTAATTAGGAAATAAATCATTTACACTGGCATTTCTGCAGTAGCAGAAGACATTATCCTGTTCTTTCTCGCTGATGTCTCCTAAATAGCAACAGAAACAGTAGCTGTGAAATCCACTTTACATCTTGCAGAAGTGAAGTAATTCTGCATTTTTCAGAAGTGCCGTAGCCTGAACACATTTTGTCCTTGCACCCCAGCAACAACAATCAGTGCCTTCTGGGATCTGACCCACTGCAGTCTCATTTTACTGCCCTTGACATAGGACGTGGTTTCCCCCTCTGTACTTACATTATGCCTGGAATCCTCTCTTCAAGCACAAATGGAGAATCAAGGGGCAAAGCAGAGTCTGGGTGACTGAGCAGTGCACTAAAACACCCCAGGTGATCACTGTGGCTTCTCCTCTCTGCTGTGTCAGAGACTTCCCTTGTATCCAAAGCTCATTTCAGTGGGGAAGATCCGATGTTCTACCAGTCAAACACACTGAGCCTTTAGATCCTTTAAAGCCCTACCAAAGCATCTAGCCAGAGATGTCTCTATATTTACTGCTCTCTTTTTTTGGATATATGCCTAGGCAAGAAGGAAGCAAACTCTCTTTATATTTCACACCCATTCGCACTACATTTTTTTCAGGGTGTTGCTGAAAGAAAAAAAAATTCCCAAGCTAGCTCAGCTCCAAATGGCCAACTACACAACCATTTATTTTCCTCTGGTTTATCCTGACTGCGTTATTTTCCCACACGTTCCTGATGTGGTGAAGGACTTGTCTGAGCAAGCAGGATAATGCTTTAGGCAGCAGATTAGAAAATGCAAACGCGCAGGGCGTCCTACAGGCACCTCCTGGGTTGCGTCCTGCCAGTGAGGCTTGGTTTTCTAGCCCCAGCTGAAGCTACAGGAGGTGCCCATCTCTCTGGAGGCTAACACTGGGGATCTCTGGCCCTGAGTGAGGTGCTACAATGTCCCCGTGTCCCAGCCCTGTGTCTGAACAGGAACAGTGAGAATTATTTCTGCCAGCAGTGGACACCGAGGTCTGGCCCTGCCATGACCTGCAGTGACAGCTACCAGGTTGCCAGTCCAGGGCAGGCAGACTATTTCAGCCAGGACAGACATCCCACTTCCTGGGGAGAAAGGAGGACAGCCCAGGAGCACCACCATTCCTACTGCACCACTTAGACGTGGCTGTGGCAAAAAGGTCAAGGAAAACCAGGGGTAGAATGGGTTGGACTGGTTTTTGCTCCCTGGATTGGCAGGATGGCTGTGCTTGCCCCATACCTACCCCCAAAAAAGGCCAAAGCAGGTCCCTCATCCCTTGCACCCACCTCTTCATGGCAGGGAACACCACGTAGGAGAAGTGCTCTAGGCTTGTGGGGTCATTACTTACACTGCCTCCTAAACAAAGAGTCTCAGGAATATCATCCACAGGGAGAACAGTGCCACATATTTACCTCTGAACACTCCAAGTGCCACGTGGTAACAAACACCAAAATATCAAGAGTTTCCTGGAACAGGTTGCCCAGCAGGGATGTGCTATCCACATCTCTGGAGACCTTCCAGTCTGACCTGACTGGATCAAGCCTGGAAGAACCTTGTCTGATCTCACAGCTGGCACTGCTCTGAGCAGGAGCTTCTGGAATCCTCTTCTGTTTGACTGCACTCAGATAAATGCACTGCTGACCACCGACTCTCCAGTCAGCAAGTCCTCACAAGCTCAGCACCCTCACTAGGATTTTGAGCAAATTAACTACAAAAGCACAGCAAGGTAGCCTGCTCCAGCCAGGAAGGTCTCCAGACCAGGGTTCTCCTAATGGCTAATAGCTCACACTGAAGAGTTTCTAACACATACAGGGTTGGGAGTCAAAAAGTGCAGAAATAAACAATGTCTCAGTTATAAAAAAAAGATTTTCTAGATCTTTCTGTAAGTTTTTACTGTAGAGTTTACTTTTTTTTTTTTCACTGATAGAAAAATCTATATGGAACTAGCAAGAATAAAGATGCCACCTTTTAAATACTTAGAATAACTGAAAATTTGTTGTCACATTAAAATCTTTACTGGAATTGAGAGTGAATTTCACACATGGCAACAATGAAACAATGCTGAGAAGGACACCTCTTTTCACAGGCTCTTCACTTGAAATTGCAATTACGGTGATCTAAGCAGGAAAACAATTCTGACATTAAAAAAAAAAAAAATAAGCTGGAATAAAAGAAAACACTGTTTTCAGCTTGGAGGGATACCTTGAATCACAGGTGTGCCTGATCCACGGGGCACACCCCAGGTGCTGGCAGGAGGGGTCTGTCAGCTGCACCTCACCTGGTTACTGCCTCACACAGTGCTCCAGAGCATGGCTGAGACACCCGGGGTCACATCCCTGCTGCTCAGCAGTGCAGAGTGGCATGGCAGCTTCTCCCAGGCAGGAGCATGGTCAGGGGCAACAGCAAGGCAGAACAAAACCTACTCCTGCTGCAAAGACATCCCAAGAGCTTCAGCATCTCACAATGCCAATCGATCTGGCTCCCTCCCACCTGACTCGTGCCCACGCACCAACACAGCTGGCACACGGCTGGGCAGGAAGGCAAGCCACGTTTCTCCCCTGAGGGGAAGCTTGGTTCATGCTAAAAGGTGTTCCAGCCTGGATCTTAGGAGGGTATCCACCTGTCCTCCCTAACACCAAAGGTTTTTAGCTGGTTCCCTGTGCTCAGCCAAGAGCCTCAGCAGTTTGGGCTCACCACACCTGAGCAGCTGTGGTCCCACGAGGGGCAGAAGGATTTATGGATGGAGCGATGTACTTCAGGTATTCAGAGTGCCCATTTAAAGTTTCACAGCAGGAGAGGAAAGGGAAAAAGAGAAGAAGAAAAAACAAATTAAAAAAGATACAATAGATGTGTTCACAGGAACCTGAAACACAGACAGACAGTAGCCCTGTTATCATTGCTGCAGCTGGGATAAAGACAGCACATTTTCACGCTGCAGCCACATTTCCAGTTTCTTCTCAGACCTACCTGGAGGGACTGAATAATTTGCATCTCTCTTTTTCCCATATTATTTGCACATTCCACATATTATTTGCATTTATCGTGAAAGGGGGGAGAATAATAGTGCTTACTGCAAGAAATAAATACATTTAAAAAACAAATCAGTCAGTGCTGCCAGTCAGACAGATGCAAAAGTTGACAAAATACAGCCTTTCATTATTTTTTCATTCCAACCAATGCACAAAATACATGAAATATAAAAGAGTGCCTCACATAGATTTTTTTCCAGCTGAATAGAGCTTTGACAGTCAAGAACACTGCATTTTTCACATAATAAAATGTGATTTTCCATCAATTTTACCAGTAATGAAAATGTAACATACAGCACAATCGCTTTGAAAGCCAAGAAGTTGAAGCCAAGGGTGAGGTTAGAAGTTGCAAAACTGGGAGCCTCAGGGGGAGAGAAGTGGTGGGTAGACAAGAACTGGTTCTCTGCCAACCACTGAGTTTTTTACAAACGTCCCCCCTCCCCCCAAAAGAGCTCCCCTTCCTCCTGTTCCTGGTGCTCAAGAGGAGGGGCAGCCAGAGCAAAACCACCCATCTGGTTCCCATCACAGGAAGGGCTGCCTAGGCCAGCTCCTGCCAAAGCCTGTCAGAAGCAATCAGCAGGAGAGAGAACATGAGAAAACACAGCACAGCTAAGACAACAAACCCAATATTTCTAACACGCTAATCATAACAACAGTACTCAATTTTGTTCTTTATAGAAATATCACAAGAGTCAGATGGGTCATCCTGGTAGCCTCATTTTATCAGGGAAATTAATGTAACAGGCAACACAAATGTTATTTTCTTGTGCCACAGTAGATCCATCAGCACCTATCAGAAGCATCTACAGGAGTGAAATATGGCAAAGAAGGATAATTTGATTAAGCAGGTGCAAAACCTTGCTCCCTATTAATACACTCTGTCTCCTTTTAGCTGCAGCATAATAGACACAGCATTTAAATCCTGACACTGCCACTGTAATCCTAGATCTAGTATTTCATGAAAGCTTGGAGAGATGACCATCAAACTGCTCATGTTCTCTTGCCACAGAAGTTCAGCACAACCCTTCCCACCTCCCTTAGCCCTGCCAACCACGCAGAGCAATGCCAGCATTTCCACAGTGTCCACAAACTGCTTGTCTTGCATATCATTCTTTAAAATCTGTTTTATCACTCTTTCATTTCAGATGGCCAGTGGTGAAAAAAGAGCCAAACCAACATCCAAGCAGTCTACAGCAATCCCTCCTACAGCTGCTGCCATGGAATGAAGATCTGCAGGGATATTAAGACCTTGTACCACTGGGCACTGCACACAGATGAAAGCAGAACTGCCAACTGGACTTTGCAGGCACGGCTTTCCCCCCACCTCAGCAATGTAATCACACACTCCTCTAATTACTGGGTAAGAGTGGCTGCTAATTACCTACCCAAAGCAATGAAATCTGACAAAAGTGATCTGACAGTAGGGAACAGAGAGAGGCAGCAAGCTCTAATCCTTTGCTCTTCTCCTAACCTGCCTCAAACCTTCAACCAGATCCCTCAGGAGTTTGTTCTCCTCTCCACAGGCTACACAAACTCCTTGTGCAGAGTGCTTCTCCAGCTCTCTGAGAGCCACATTTTCCCCATCACTCTGACAAGAACTGCTCCTGCTTCGCTGGCACAGTCCTGCCATCCTGGAAGAGCAGACTGGAGCAGATGAACACTTTGGGATCTCCAGGAGAGCAACCTGAGATCAGCTTTGCATTGCAATGCCTCCTTTGAGCTCCTTGCCCCAGAGCAACAACAACAGCACAACTAACACTCACACAGCAGCAACCAAAACTGATGAGTTTCTTCATAAACACCTCCCCTTCCTGCAGTTCCCTGCAGAAGAAGGGGGCCCAGATGGGAAATAAAGAAGAAATCTCCTTCAGGAAGAATTACCATGCCTTGTCTGAGGATGACATGGCTCAAACTCCCTCAGGACTGTCCCAGGCACATCACTGTCACCTGGCTTGCCTCTCTCTATCTCCCTGCTTTTGTTAGGCTGTTCCCACGCACATCTAAGAATATTCTGATGAGTGAATATGAATAACAGCTCTTTCTTCCTCCTTTCAGGAAACTATTTCCCCATTTGTTTCTCTCCCGTCCCTGCTTTGGTACTTGGCTGCAAACGTTAATGACCCATTTAAGAAGAGGAAAGCACCTTCTAGGAATGAATTGCCCCAGGCTATTCCGTGGGCTCCTCAGAAGTAAATCCCATAATTTATACCCTTTTAGGTCGAAGAGGAACATTCCCAGCACCAAAGAAAAGCACAGGCAGAGAGAGAGAGATGGAGAGGAGATCGTCATGTTCTCTCTTGCACACTTTGCTGTGTTTGTTGTTCTAGTGCTTTAAAAAGTAAAGATCACTGGGATATCAGGGCTGAGCCCCAGGCCAAGTCTGCTCTGACTCGCCGACACTTAATCAATGAGAAACTTTTCAAAATGCTTTCTTCCTTCCCCTTTGCACGTTTGTGTCTCAGCCTGCTACACTGAAGCTAAGACAAGCCTCCAGAGGGCCAGACAGGCGCCAGTGGCACATCCCAGGATGGGACCACACCTGAGGGCGAGGAGGCAGCTCTGCTGCAGGAACCTGGCAGTCCTTACCCCTGACCTGGCTGTCTTCATCACACCTCCTGCCCTTCCTTCCTGCTGTCTTAGCCTGACACGCTCACCTGGGCGTTGGTAAAAGGCTGCATGCTGGCTGGACTCCTTCAGGTCTCTTGCTGGATCCTGGTGAGCATTCCCCCTCCCAGGAACAAGATGCACAGCCATGGGATCCAAGCAGGAGCAAGCCATAGAGCACTGCACATCCAAGAGAGCTGCAGAGCAGGATGAGATGGAGAATGAGGACAGACAGCACTGTGAAAAGCAGCTTTGAAGGAAGATATATGGTGGAAACAGAAGCTGACCCCTAAAAAATGGAAAAAGAACAAAGAAGGTTGTGGAAGGGCAACCCATCTGCTGTAGACTGAGCAAGTGGGATTGTGAAAGAAACAACCAGGTTACTGCTGATGGACCGATGAATGAGCAGGTCAATTTCTCCCCTAGACCTCCCATCATAAGAAGATGGGATATGGTGTGTTAAAATCTTCATGAGGTAGACTTAATAGAAATATATCTTTCTTTTATCCCTTAAAAGTCATGGATCACGAAGGGTTTTCCTCCCTTTCACCATTCTTCTCACCTCTGAAGCATTTCCCATCCTTCTGTACTGTAAATCTACACTTTAAAATAGCAGAAGATACTGTGTATAAGCAGCCAGCCTGTTGTTTAGACACAGTCAAACCTAAACAATATAAAGAAGGAAAAAAGCAGAGGGGAAGAGACAGGCAGATGGGGTGAGCTGTGCAGACAGGCATTGCACCTGAGTGTTATTGAAACATGCTGAAGCACCATTTGCACAACTTTTAACTCCCTAGTTTTTACAAGCTCAAAAATGCAAATACAAAATCTGACTGCAAGGCAGAAAGTTGGGAGCTCAAGTTTCAGCTCAGAACTACATTCCCAGTGCTGTTGTACTTAAGGTTATGAAAATAACGCATCTTTACTGAAAAGGCCAATTTGGCATGCCTCTAAACTGAAAAAAAATAAATAAAAACTGACATAATTTGGACATGTAGAAAAGGAAAAACAGTGTAAAACACGCTCTTCATCAGTTGATCACGTATCACTTGTTTTTAAGTGACTACATATATACCATTTTCACAGAGGTGTTTGCCAAAAACTCAATGAAGCTCCTGAACGTGAAGGAGTACCTCAATACTGTTTGGTTACCATACATTTGCAAAACAGTTTTGGACAGATTTTAAATGCATAATGCTTGCTATTACATGGACTAGATACACTACACTTAGCAGAATAGTACTCAAAAACTGTAAAAACACATCCAGGAGTATTCATGTTAGGAAAAAAGCATACTTCCTTCCCCTTTCACTTGCACTTACTGAAAGGCCAAATGGAGCAGGCTGCAAGGAGAGGGCAGGCACCTAAGAAACACCTTGCCTGAGAACACACCAAGCATGCAGGCTCTGCTCTCTGCACCCTTCCCAGAGCCCATGTGAGATCCCTGAGTTTCAAACTACATCAGGGCAGCTGAGCTGTGATGAACTACCCTCATTAATGCTGAACTTCTTTGTTTTGATGAGGTAAATGAATAATTATGTTTGTGCCCTAAGTGGACTATAAATCACCAAAGTATTTAGCCACTTACCTTAGTACTGTCAAACATACTTTGCAATGGCCAAACACAATCCATATGATAAATTTATGCAGCTGAAGTCTTCAGACCACCAGTAATTTCTGCCTTAAAACCCTCATGACTAAGAAGAGAGGCAGGACAAAAAGGAAAATAGGGAATAAGTAAGTACCAGTGACCTGAAGTGGCACAGATTTCCCAGAGAATATTCTGCAAAGGCAGAATAAAATAATCCAGAGCTGAAAAGGCAGGGGCAATACTTTCAACTTCACATTTCTGCGATCTCACATTGTGTGTCAGCAGAAAGACAGGTGCTTGCAGAAATTGGTGCAAAACATTGGATCTGTGGAGGTTGAGCCACAGATTTGGAAAGGAATCTGCCAATCTGCTGGGGCAGATGTGCACCCATTGACACTATTTCGGCTCAGCTCACCTCCTCTGGGGTTTGTCTGGAGATCCACTAAGGGGACTGGTACCAAAGATCCCACAAAAATAGAGGGCCACGATGCATTGCCTCCCTTTTCACAGAATCATAGAGCGCTTTGGGTTGGAAGGGACCTTCAAAGGTCCAAAACCCTGCCATGCACAGTGACATCTTCAACTGGATCATGTTGCTCAGAGCAGCATCCAGCCTGACCTTGAATGTTCCCAGAAATGGGGCATCTACTTCCTCCCTGGGCAACCTCACCACCCTCGTAAAAATGTCCTTGTATCCAGTCTAAATCCCTCTTTTAGTTTAAAACCATAACCACTTGTGCTAAAAATAAATGCCCTGCTAAAAAGTCCGTCCCCATCTTTCTTAGGTTAGATATTAGAAAAAAGGTTTTTCACCCATAGGGTATTGGGAAGTGGTCACAGCACCAAGCCTGACAGAGTTCAAGAAACCTTTGAACGATATTCTCTGGCACCTGGTGTGACTCTTGGGGATGGTCCTGTGCAGGGCCAGGAGCTGGACTCGATGATCCTTATTCTGTAATTCTTATAAGCCCCTTTTAGGTACTGGAAGGCTGCTCAAAGTTTTCCCCCGAGCTTTCTGTTCTCCAGGCTGAACAATCCCAATTCTCTCAGTCTGCCACCAGAGAGGTGCTCTAGCTCTCCAGTCATTTCCACGGCCGTCCTCGGCACACGCTCCAACACGTCGGCGGCTTTACCGCTTTGCCGCGGATCCCAGAGCCGCACGCAGCGCTCCAGGCGGGGGTCTCAGGGGAAGAGCAGAGGGGCAGAACCGCCTCCCCTCTTCCCTTCTGCCGGGACGATCTAAACCATCAGAGCGGCCGGATCCGAGCGCGGGAGCCCCTCCCGGC
>VXBQ01017439.1:470523-506592 GCA_013400175.1 Phainopepla nitens
ACACACCTACCGACACGGGCAACGGGGCCCCTGGGTACCCCTCCCACCCACACACACACCCACCCACACGGACAACGCGGCCCCTGGGCACCCCTCCCACCCGGGCACCCCTCGGGCTCCGCTTCCCAGAGCCGGCGGCCGGAGCCGGTGGAAACGCAGTCGGTGCAAAACCAGTCGGTGCTGGCGAGGATGCCGAGTGACCCGCGGCTGCCGGCCACGCTGCTGCCATCAGCCCCGCACCCGCCGACACCGGCCTGGGTGCTTGCCGAGGGTTTGCCAGCCCCTGCTATGGGTGGCTCAGCCCCTGACCTCTGGAAGAAGCACCCCAGCAACTGGAGAGCCAGCATGCTTGGGGTGAGCAAGGTCCAGACAGCCCAGGAAACTTTAATCTTATTTTTCTTCCAGTTTCCTGCAATGAAACCTGGATTTGCGGCACGATCTGGGTAAACTCATAGCGTATATCAACATTCACCCATCAATTTGGAAAGAGTGGATAACAGCGAGGCCGAAGGCTTGGATGACTTCAGGGCTGTCTTTGCTGCATCACAGACAAAGCCCCCACTCACCCTCCTGCCAGTGTTCCCCCACCGGGATGCAATTAGGCAGGCAGCAGTCAATTGCTCATGGAAACACTTGCTGTGACAGAATTTCCCACTAACACCAAGTTCAGCACAATCCCATTAGAGTCACTTTTTAAACCCCATTTAGAAGTGGAATACCAAAGGGAATGCAAGCCCAGGCCCCACTGCATTCCACTCACTTCCAAGCTCTTTATTTATGGATGATGTCATTAAATAAGACTGTTCAGGTGGGAAGGCACCTTGGAAAGTCTGCAGCTTCCTGCTCAAAGTAGGGCCAACCCTGACTTTACGTGATGTTGCACAGGGCTTGGTTTACCTGGGCCTTGAGAACCTCAGAGAACAAAACTCCTAGAGTCTCTTTAGGCAAGTTATCAATGCACAGTTTTCCTCATGGAGATCTTAATATTTTCTCAGAAAAAACCACTCCAGTTTGCAATCCTTGTCCCTTGGAGCAGCTACATCTTTTCATCAGCTTTCCCATATATAGTGGCAGGCTGCAGTCAGGTCTCCTCCAAAGCCATCTCCTCAGGGCTGAACAAACCCCTGTCCCTCAGTCTCTTCTTCCAGAGCACATGCTCCAGGCCCCTGGCCATCAGAAACCCAGCCATTTGGCTGTTTCACACATTGTGCCACTCCTACTTTACAGAAAGTAACAAAAATGCTTCAAATACATGTGTGAAGCCACAGTTCCAAATTTCAATAGTTAAAAAGGCAACAAACCTACCCAGCTGTGCTGGTAAGTATAAGCATTTATTTAAAGGAAAGGCAGACAGCAGAGGCCATCTGTATATTTAAAAAATAAAAGCAACCCTCCTTCAAGGCAGCAGAGGGAACCTACTTACCATTTTTCACTTGGCTCTCTGTGAAGTACACATGAATATCCTTAACTTCTTGAAAACTTAATGCTTTCAGGAGAAGTCATGCTCTAAAATGCTAGCATGCTTTACACCAAAAGAGTCTTCTGATTCCCATACCAACAGGAGTATAATGATTATTTGTTGCAGGTAAATTATTTGCAGGAAGGTCATATTAGAAGATAACACACTCCAATCCCAGAGACTTGTGCTTAGTGCCCAGCACTTGGGGAACACTACAAGAATGATTAGGACCTTTATACATGCTGATGGGAACATCCATAATTAAATATTATGAGCTCTGAATACAACTCCCAGGTGAAGGAAGCACAGGAGGCATATCTGGCCAGCCTGGGAGACTGCTCTCACAGCAGCCCTCCTCCTCTGCTACAGCCACAAGCCACATCCCTGGGCAGAGCTGCTGGAAGTGCCAGTCAGAGCAAGTACTGAGCCTAAGCCCAGCTCTTGTACATGTTCAGGGGCCCTGGCAAGTCACTGCTGCCTAAGTAGAAAACCCAGCCTCTGTGCAAAATGATATTTGTACACGCATTTGAGTTGACACTGTCAAGAGCTGCCACCCAAATGCTGGCACAAACACAGCACCCCAGCTCAGGGACACCAAATAAAATAGATTCAGCTGCCTTTTTGAAATCCGGGAAGCTGACACCAAAACCACCCAGCCTGACTGGTTAGCTGGCTATTCCACTCCTCTGCATCAGAATCAGGATTTCCAGCCTCCTCCCCAAGTGAGCTGGAAAGATGAGCTGTCACCATGACAGAACTGCACGGAGAGATGATGAAATCACCAGCAAGGCTCCCACTGACCTCAGGTAAACTCTAGAACACACCGTGACAGGCTCCAGAGAAACCTGACAAAGACAAAAATGAATATCACTGCTCTTTTGGGTGAGAAAAAATATTTTCTTGTTCTTTTCCCATACATTTCTGGGGACGTCACTTGGAAGCTTCTCTCCAATTCATGGCTAATCACTTTTTTTTTCCCCCCATTGATTATATTTCAAAGGTAAAACCATCACACTTATTTAGACCCAGAAAGTATCAGAACAGTCAGTGAACAGTGCAGACTCTTTGAGAACTACAGTTGATCTGGAACACACATCTTTATTGTTTCAGCTGCAATCCGCTGTTATTTTTCAAACTAACCAACACAGGGAAAAAAAAAAATCTCCATTACTACTCAGCATGCCAAAGCATACTTGAACTGCTTCAACATGCTATGCTGGAATTAAAACAAAGAGTTATTTCAGGTTTGTTTTAATTCATTACTAATGTGTCGACTGTTTTAGGATCCTGTGCCAAGAGCAGCTACCCTTTGCTGAGAGCCAATGAAGTCAGGATCAAAAGCACTGTGTCCTGGGCCAGACCAGTGTCAGGATCAGGTGGAACTGCAGGGCTGAGCAGTGCAGAGCACAGTGCCAGGCAGAGATGTCATGTTTGAAGCATGGACCAGAAGTGAATTGAAGTTTAGGGTGGTTGCTTACTGTGCAAGATTGACTTCCCCAGGTTAGCTACTTCCTGCCTGGCTACCCAGGAGAGTGTACAGAGATCAAGAGCTGCAGCAGGTCATTCTAGTGGCAGCAGGTCATTTCTAAACTGGTGTTAACCACTGCCTCTGTTTCTCAGACCCTTGCAGGAGAAGTCAGCTAAGCATCAAGCATGGTTACAAACAGGGAGTGCATGATTTGGATATGAATGTTGTGTCCTGAGTCTGCAAGGGTGAGCTGCAGTGCTGGAGAGCAGCAGCGAGCCCTCCTCTCGCTGATTCCAGAGATCTCTACAGCCCAACGCCGCACAGACTGGACAGCAGGTACAGCTTGCTGATCCCCTGTCACCCCTGCAGCTCTGCACTTCTTGGAGTGCTCTGGGAAGAGGCTGGGAGGCACTGATTCCCTGCCAGCCTTGGAGGGAACAGCCAGGAGGTAATGAATTCAGTGTCAAGGGCAGCAGCAGGGCTGGAGCGAGCAAAGACGAATCTCACTCACCCTGCGTGCTAGAGGCTACCAAAACGCTTTGAGAATGACCCAGTGCACCATGACAGGGAGCACAGTCTGAGCACAAACACAACAGATCAATGGAGAGACTCCCAAC
Organism: Phainopepla nitens; assembly: GCA_013400175.1. Taxonomy (NCBI): domain Eukaryota; kingdom Metazoa; phylum Chordata; class Aves; order Passeriformes; family Bombycillidae; genus Phainopepla; species Phainopepla nitens. The sequence goes on from VXBQ01017439.1 coordinate 474,068, forward strand.
TGCACAAGCATGTTCACAGCATGAGAGGTGTCACAGCACCCAGCCAGAGCTGGGACCTGGATACAAAGGGCTGGCAACCAGGGTGCTAATTCATAATGCATCCGTAAACACCTTTATTTCTCTGGAGCTACATCAAGGTCTGGAAGCAGAAAAAACAGTTACTCCAAACCAAAACTTGGCACAGTGCCTCCATTTGTGATTATTTAAGAGCCAACACATTCCCAGAACAGTTAATAGCTCTGTGCTCTGCTCAGAAAGAAGGACTCCACAGAAACAGAAGCGGAATAAAGAGAGAGGCAGCAGTGCCACCAAAACACCAAAGTTACAAAGGGGTTTGGAAATGGGTCAGGCATCAATGAGACACAGCTTCTGCAAGGACCCCCAAAGCACAGACTTGGAGGGTATCATAGGCACAGTTCAAAAGGCAGCTATTTCTTTCTGCTATCAGCTGTGAGCCTTCAGATGGAGACTTTGCCCAGTCTGGGAAATAACCCTTTCAAACAAAAGGCAGGCACATTTGGCATAGAGTCTGAGAAGCAAGCAACAAGAGCCAAAAGACTTTTGGAATCACGGGAAAAACTATATAGGGAAAAACTCAGATGCTTAAGAGGTTATAGAGGTGGCAAATACATCCTGAGACTTTAGAGACCTGAGGCCAGATAACTGTTGGAAAAGGATGGTCAGCAATTGTTCTACTGCACAAAGAAGAACAAAACTTTACTATACACCTAATAATTTTTGAGAGTATCATGAAAATATTTTTTGACAACATGGAGAGTAAAGGCCTAACATAGAATTTGTTGATGGGTTGTGAAATCACCCTCATCAGAGGTTTTGAAGATAAACACCTAGCCTTCTTGGGGGCAAGGAGATGGATTAGAAGATATCTTTAAGTCGCTTCTGGCCCTGAATTTCTAAGAGCATTCCAGTTCCACTGGTATGCCCTTTCTTGTCAGTAGGCTTTGATTATTAACCTTAAAAAAAAAAATAAATCTTACTCTTCATTGACTTCTGTGATGCCAATCCTCATTTTCCTCCTTATTTTATTTAGCCAACAGATCACACACCTCTGTACCAAACTACAGGGAACAAAACTTCTTGTGTTCATACATATAATGGATATGATGGACACAGAAAACACCAGCTTTAAAACAAAAGACACTGATTTACTCCATGGTAGCAAACCCTCGAGCCTTGCACAACAGCCCCAGACACTAGCTTATCAAAAACAAATAGAGAATTGTACTGAGCAGCAGAAAGTCAGAGGTGATGGGCAGCAGGGGATAATTGAAAGATTTAAAACTAATATGTAATAGACAGATCTGTTTCCTGTTTCCAGAGGTAAAGGAATTTCCTGTTTCCAGAACTGACTATTTAAAGAAAATCCTGACAACAGAGGGCTTGGGTTGGGTCTTTTTCCTAATAATGCCAATGAATATAAATTAACAGGGCCGGTGTTCCTGAGCTCATTCTTTGGAAAGGAGTGGCCTCTCATTTGCAAGCCACACAGATCACCACAGTGCCAGGTGCCTCCAAGGGATGGAGGATGAAGAGGAGGTTGTGGCACTGGAAGGCCCAGCAAGCACCCACAGCCTTTTTAAGAGGGCTTTGCCATCAGCCTCTTCTTTCAGTTCATGCCATAAATACTGAAGTCAATCCACACTGACTAGTAGGAACACAGGAACAGCAAAGGGCCTGACAGCCAGCTAAAAATCTCAGCTGCTGCAATTATTTAATGAAATACCCAAAGTCTTCTTTTCTCCAAACTTGAAGCTGGATTCTTTTCATTCCAGCTCCTTTTGCAGTCAGTCAAGGAGGGGAAAATAAATTTTTTTTAAAAAATCCTGGATTTTTCACTTGTGGAGTATTTCTGTCATGCTGTCATTTTAGGGATTTTCATCTCTGCTTCAGGGCAGTTTAAACAGCTAAAAAAACAGGATGGAAAAATGTGTACTGAAAGGTGCAGCCCTGCTGGAAACTGCAGGACAGCTCTGACCTCCTCACTATAAAAAAGGTTTGACATTGGAAGTGCACCTGTGTTGTACACTATGCATTTGGAAAATGTGAAGGTTTCATAGATTTTTAAACAGCTAAAATTGCTTTTAATTTTTTAAAATTTATTTATGTTACAGTTGCAGGTTTTCAACACTTGAGAAGCAAAATTCTGTACAAGTTTGGTCTTGAAGAAAAAAAGCCATTTGTGCTGTATCTCATCAGGATTTCAAAGTGATTTGTGAAGGAAAACCAACCTGATTGGTTTGCAGAGGGGTTAGCTGGGCCCAGGACTTTCACACAGCAGATCATGAAGGTAGAGGGAAGCTGGTGCTACTTGGGGACAGAGCCAGGACATGTGACATCCACCACTCTGCTCAGCTCACATGTGCCCAGGCTTGCAGTTAGGGACCCTTCCACCACAGTAGAGGTTAAAAAAAATACACAGTGAGGTATTTCTAGGGATGGAAGCAAGGCAGCCTGTGACCAGTGTTCTGCTTTCTGCTCTCCAGGGGCCCACTTTATTCTTCCACACATAAAATGACACAGGGCTCAAAGCTGCACACTCCTAGTTTTCATTCTAATCAACGAACAAAACCACTAGGGCTCTGAAGTTGTCCTGATCTACAAGTAGAGAGGAGAACCTGAGAAGTTCCACCAGTCTTCACAACACAGGAGTTTCCTGATGCTCCTCTTATTCCTGACTCCACAGGAACACACAGTCTTGCCCATCTGCCAGTTAAGCAAAGCACATTTAGGCAGACACAAGTTTCAGGGAGAGAAAAGGAGTGGGACAGGACTGCCACTAACTACCCTTCAACTCCCTTGCATCACTCCTGTGGTTAAGAGAACTGGAAAGATTTGTTATGGGGAAACATGAGGAATGCCCAAATCCAAACAGGGGAGCGTGTGGCAAAGACAAATGGGCAGAGGAGAGGGGATAAGGCTTTCTCCAGCTACCACTTCACATGATGCAGGGCTACACATAGTGCTGGTTTTGCAATGCTTGTTCTGGATGGAGACAATTTTTTTTTTAAAAAAAAGGTTGCTTCAGATATGCAAGATGGAAATTAAGCATTAAGCATTATTTTGTTATAGGTATTATTACAGCTGTGAAATATTTGGGGCATTTGAGTCAATGCATAGACAAGTGTTAAAAGGATTGAAAGGATTGAAAAAACAGATTTCCTGCCATTTTTCACATTGAAACAGCTGTTCAATGGGAACTGGCCTTCTCATCCCAGTTGCCAAAACCCAAATTGCCTATTGTAAAAGTCTGGTCCATTTTTCCTGGACATTTTTTCCACCTGTTTCCTGGTAGGTAATGACACCCAAGAGTAGGGAAACAGCAGTGTTTAAGGGTCATGGTCATAGCACCACCCACATGGCTCTGGGCAAAGTCTGTACTCCAGATCATTCCCATGGCAGATGCTCTCCCCCCATCCCACTCCCAGTTTGGATTATTGCAGACCCAAAAAAACCCCATCCTCAGTGCAAGCAATCTGCCAGGGATGGCCTTCCTGCTGCTGCCACCAAGGAGGGCTCGCGTGGAAATCAGCAAAATGACACTTTGGCAACCTCAGCTTGCTGAGCCTGCTCAGAGGTGGCCCCTCCATGTGATGGGCTACAGAAAAGCTGCCCTGGGCAGCCTCAAACACAGGAACCCCTGGGTTAACATGGCACTCTCTTTCTAGCATCCTCAACAGCTCAATGCTTTTCTTCTGCTCTGGAATTTCAGAATAGGCAAGGCACAATCAAGCTAAGGACACACAGGAAGGTTTACGAAAGATTTTCACAGTGGCATTTGATTTTCTTCCCACAAGTTACAAGACCTACTTGCAGCCAGCACCTATCATGGAGCTTGCCAGAGCTGTCATGATGGGAGCATGCAGAAGCTCTAAACATTATTGCTTGCATTTCACAGAGACTGTGGTATTTGCCATGATGCCATAGGACTTTCAGTGAGCAACCACAGCAGCATTCCCAGGATCTCAGGACTTGAAAAGGCATAGAGCTTGGGGTGTGTTCACTCAGCTCCAAACCATTAAAAATGCTAAAAGGCAAATTCTTACCTCCTCACTCACTCTTCCTTGTGGAGGAATACCAAGATGGCCACAGCAAGCCACCAGCAGCATCACCAAGAGCCATGTGAGACATTTCCTACCAGAGAAGGACCAAAGCTGCCTCCTGAGTGACTGACCCCCAGAAACAGAGCAGACATTGAAACAAGCCTGCAGAATCACGACCAAAAGTCAGGATTAATACAGCACAAGTAGCAGTAAGTTACTCAGTAATGTGAAGCATCAAACCTCCAAGACCTGCAGTCAATCAAAAAGTCTGGAAAAAGGCAAAATTAGCTCAGATTTCAAAAGCAGCAAAGCAAGTGCAAGCTTGACAGCAAGCATTCTGCAGTTCCTGACCTTTGGAAAATATTGGAGAAGGTATTAAGCAGGGGGAAAAAAATTAAAAATTAGTACATGCCTAGACTGCCTCTACTCTACTGTTTTACAACTTCCCCAACATACTTCTCCCATGAGGTGGAGGTGGCTGGCAGGGATAAGAAAGGAGAGCTCCTGAGGTCAGCAGTAATAACCTAAGTGACATGACTAATGAGAGCAGAAATCAGTGAGCCTGGCTCACAGGCTCACCTCATCATTGCTAACACCAGTGGGAAGCATTTGCCAAGAATAACCTGGTCTAGACCACAGCAAGGCATGGAGCTGCCACCAGACTCACTTCACTGAGAGACACATATGCAGAGGAACCAGAAATTATGTTCTCAATGTCAAAATCATAGACCAGAGCGAGCTTCTCCAGTTGTTGGCATGTAAACTGTCTCCCACATAACACAAATGAGGACATCAGGTATGAAACTGAGGGCTTGCTGAATGGGAAATTTTAAGCGTGGGATGGTGCAGGGTTTTCCTCCCTCATCAGGTACAACTAGTGGCTTGGATCCTGCATATTTCTGGCTTTTTCCACTGTGATTTAATGCTACAGTGACTTCAGTCAGAATTAGTAAGACAGCTTGCATACCAAGGAAGTATTTAGGCAGTATTTAAAAACAAGTTCTGGGTTTGGGGTTTAGGCATAATTGTGGAAAAAAAAAAAATCACAGTATGTAGGCTAGGTGCTTGAAAAAGTTAGTGCAAGGTGTTCTAACACCATTCCTGCAAAAACTTTGTGATCATCATGAACAACTTGGTGCACAAATAATTCTCAAAACCTAGGTACCTGCAGACCACATGTAGAACCTATATCCAAGTTATTCAGGCCACTCAGATAAAAAAAGCAATTCTTATGGCATAAAACCAAATACAGGGTCACTTCCATCTTGTCCTTTTACAGCTAAACCAATTTCATTATATGTACTTCAACTTTTAATTGCTGTTAAGATATCATTTACACTTAATAACTTCCATTTCACATAATAGCTGTGGCAGTCAATGGAAGAGACAACAGCAGAAGGAGGGAAGGTGGTGGCTTACACACACAGAAAAGATATCATTAGCATCATCTCCACAAAACAGGAGAAACAGCAATGAAACTAGAAAAGGAAAAAAAAAGCAGAAGGGGAAAAGCAAATAATATGCCAGGTAGGTCACACTACAAAACAAAATGGCTAGGCTGAAACTAGCTCACAGACAGCTGGAATGCTCCAATAGCCAGGCTTTTTTTCAGATCATATAAAAAAATTTCTATTTCAGCTGCTTAAAAGAGAAATCTGTGCTGTCCATTCTATCTGGAGGCCACAACTTTGTTACTGGAAGACACTGCTATTGGCAGAAGCTGGATAAGAGCTGTGAAAACAAACATTTATTTGCTCGTAAATTCCTGGGCACTAAGAACCACTCACACTTACACATTCGTTTTACCTTTGTGCTTATATTTGTATCTGTGCAAAACATTTGGATCACTGTTATCTCCCCAAAATTTGCACGGAGTAAAATGTGACTCTGCAGTCAGGTTTTTCCTTGAAAACATTATAAAAATCACATGACTTTGAAGATCAGCTCCAACATCCCTTAAAGTGGCCTCAATGACTGCCTGTCTCTTTCAGGTGAAGCAGCCTTAGAATCAGGAGACTGAGGGACAACAACTGACAACAGGTTTTGCATTTTGAAACTGTCTCCTCCTACATGTGGTTTCTACAGTGAGACCAGGACACACTGGATACTCTTTAAATCCAAGGCATAAGCCTTTGCCTATAGGCTTGGTAGGATTAGTGTAATGCTATGGTACAATGCAATTCTTAGTACAATTGCTCCAAATTATACTTTTTTCTAAACTATTGGTTTATTTTCAAAGTTTAAATGTTTCCTCTTAAACTGGAAGATTTAAAATAGGTATCAATATTGTAGATATATTAGCTGTTCCATGTCTATCTATCTATCTGTTCTCAGAAGGTCAGGACACCTCTGGACAACACACACACTGCTATCAGCCCTCTGGGGCTGGTTTAGCCTGCCTCCAAATTTTAAAGTCTACTCCAAAGCAGATTCTTCCTGGGTTAAGTTTAATCCTGTCAAAAGTAGTAACAACATGCTACCCACACTCACAGAATGTGCCTTAGGAGTCCAGATCTGAAAAGTCATGCACCAACAATTTGCTAGGGAAAGAGAAATGGGTATTCCCACACCCTGTGACCTTGCTTCTCAATCCACCCAGGGAAACAGGGGCACCAATATGCCTTGACCCCAGACCCAAGCAGGAACTGCTCAGGGCTGATGGATGTGGATTTCATCACATACCTATGACAACAGTTTACATGGATTAGCTGGTTTGACTCACTTCTCTTTTGAAATATGAACACGAAACTACCTAGGAAGCGGCACTGCCTGTGTATCCAGGCTCCCTGGTCAGAAGAGAAAAAGATTGCTTTACTCAGGTTTGAAGCATGGTTTCCCCCTGCAAGTTTTCATTCCCTTCTCCCCCTCACCTTTTGAAGTGGCCAGCTGACTAATGCCAGTTATATTTGCCATGCTGTAGGTCACAGCCCAACTGGGCAGGCTGGCAGCACTGCCCAGATAGATATGGGAAGTCCAGGTTTCCCAAAGGTGGGTGTTCCTAGTGCATGGTCAGGCAAACTGAGTACAAACAGTAGGCCAAATAATTAAATAGCAAGCTCATATTTGGTGCTTCTCATCTGTACACTCCAAACACATTAAAAGAGAAGCAGTGTATTATTACTATTATTGCTGTTTGCTCTATGGGGAAACTGAGGCACGCAGCGATGAATTTCCCTATTAAGTTCACCTAGTGGGTTGAAACAAAGCTTGGGAGGGGACCTGCTAGCACAAGTTTGAACCTAAATAGCAAAGAAAATGAAGTTATTATCTGCATTCCATCAACTGCTGTACCATATGGTTAGATGTGGGCATGAGTCCAAGCAAAGCACCCAAATGACTCCTTCAGTTCTAATGCAACAAACAAAACCCAAAACTTACATCCACATATTAATCAGTGTAATCCCTTAAGCTTTGCCTGCGTTTCTGCTGACACTATGCTATGAGGATCTATGCTGAAAATTTAATGAAGGAGAAACCTAGCAGATGAACATTGTCTCTAGCACTACATATACCTGATCCCATCTTCCCAAAGCTCTGGACTTCTAGGAGGTTTTTGTTTTTTTCCTTTGACTACAGGCTCTTTCCATTTCTGGTAAGATGGTACTTTACAGTAGACTTTAACCAAGCATTTGCTAAGAGCACCCTGGTTCCTGATTACATCTCCAGCACGTGTCAGGAAGATACTGCACACACTAATTACTCTTTATCTGAATCAAAGATTCTGAGATTTAATTATGCAGAGTCTGAGACACAAGAATGAGCAAGTCTTCTGTTATTAAGTATTGTACAGTTTACCAAATAGAAGAAAAAGGAAATGAAAACCAATGGCCTTTGTTTCCTTTGAAAACTGCTTTGTTCTGCTGCCCCACTGCTTGAAGTAGATGAACTCATGTACACCAAGAAATGAGGAAAATTAACCAAGGGATGAAAGGCAGGAGAGGGAAGCCTTTATCTGGGTGCTCTGTGCTGATGAGCTGGATATGCAGAGATTTTTTTGTATTATTAAAATTACATTTTCTTGGGCTTCTACTCTCAAGTCTTGAATCAAGCAATCCTAGATTTTAAGTTCTGCCCTTGAAGACCTTCCAGAGGGCCTCCAAGGAGAAGCAGGGAGAAGACAAAAGGACATACCATTATTGCTCCACTGACTCTGAAGTCAGACAAGCATGCCCAAACCAGAGTGAAGACAGCAACACTACTTCATGTCTCACATCTAGGGGCCTCTTCCCCTCTATATTTTAAGGGTCTGGGCATTTTACCCAAGAAACAAGTGGTGACAATGTTCACCATGCATCCAGGGGTAGAAAAAGCAGGTACATTGACAAAAGGGTGTTTCTCCATAAAAGCTTACTTTTTACGTCCTCCATAAATTTGCAGACACCCTGCAAGTAATTTCTGAAGTGGCTGGGTTTTTTTTTTTTTCATTTCTTACAAAGGTCAGCATAAGACTTTAACCTCACTGACAGGCGATGTCACACTAGGGATAAGTTCATCAGAGCTGTTAAAAAATATTTCAGTACCAGCTTAGGATGCTACTTATTTCCTAGGCTAGACTAAAAGGTGGAAGCACCCTTATGTAGAAAGGTGCCCACGTGCCTTAGACCAGGAAGGCAAGACTTAGAGGAACAACAAAAGCAGAGCAGTTGTGTCAAGGCTGGGCATGCTACAGAAATGGCATCTCCACACAAAAGAATGAAGGTATCCAGTGGAGGCAGCCTCTGGGGGTATTTCAGTACAGCAAAAGTAAGGCCCAGCCAACCCAGAAAGACACTGCAGACACACACACACAAGCGAGCCCTTCCTCCCCAGCTTGATGGGCAAGGGTAATGCAGGGAACAATACCTGGCAGACAGGAGGAAAACGAGGCAGAGCCTGGAGCAGCTGAAAGAGTTGTGCCAAGGGGCAGTGACAGCAAGTACCCAGGGCAGCTGAGCTGATGGTGGCACGGGCTGAAGAGCTGGGGAAACAGGGACGTGGTATTTGTACAGGTGTGTGCGTGCCTGTGTCAGGTGAGGCAGCAGGAAAGAGGTCTCAGGGATGATGGCAAGAGGTAATTACAGCCTGCAAAGGTTGGAGCTCGTAAAAATGGAATTAGATTTCCTCGAGAGTTTGTAGCCGGAGATTTTGCACGTAGTCTGGACGCAGGGCATGAGCAAGAGACTGAACAACTACTCCAAATGGGATAAGGCAGGCAAAAATTGTCAAGGGATTAAGAAAAGGTGTTTGGGAGGGAGGGTAAGGAAATGGCTCATACCACCAGTAAGCTACTGAGAGGAGCATCAAGAGAAAGGCAATGAAAGGCTAAGTGGGAAGCAACAAACAAGGGAGAGCAGGTGAGCAATATGGACAGGGTAGCCAAGGCCATGGGGCAGGCTGGTGTACAGCAGCAAGGGACTGCACTGGTGAGAGCCAACAGGAATCTGCAGGACAGCCCAGAAGAGGGGCAAGGAGAACTGAACCAAGGGCCAGCAGGACATCCGGAGAGGTCAGTGAGGATCAAGGGATAAGGAAGGAGGAGAGTTGAAAGCAAAGTAGTCAAACACAGATGGCAAAAGGTCACAGTGGCCTGGCCAAGAAAGGGTGTTGAGACAGAAAAGATGTGAAGATAAATCAGAGTTCAAGGAGAAAAGTTTCCTCTTGCACCCCAGAAAGATTGTAGGGAGGAGAGAGGAAAAACCCCAGAAGTTGTATATATCATTGATATCAGAACCCCAGACAGACATAACCCACAGGCACAAGTCAGGAGTTTATACAGGTGTTTTACCTTCTGCCTGAGCCTGAAATACTTCAGACCAAACACACACATTTTACAGGGTACGATTAAACTCTGCTCCCCTTCCCACCCTTCTGCAGAGGAAAACCAAAGCCTGCCAAGATCCCTTTTACTTCATCATTTCCTTTCTTACTGCAGCACGAAACTAAACCAGCACCGTAACAAGATTCAGAGAGATCTGTGTTTATTTCCCTTTGCTGCGTAGGGCACAGTCCAGCCAGAACAACGACGACAATTATTTCCTACAATTATTACCACATTTCACACCCTTTCCTCTGGGTTATGAGAAGCAGCACCCCTTCCTTGACAACACCTACAGTGAGTTTCCTTCCTCACCAGAGACCTGCCTATGGTCTCATCTTTATGGGTTTTTCACTCTGTCCTCTCCCCTTCCATAAAGAAATAGGGTTTAATTTTCCACCAGAAGGAACTCAGTCCTCAATTCCATCAGAAGAAAAGAATTCACTTGGCACTTGTTAAAATAATTTTAAAAACTATTCAAAAATCTCATTTACACAATTACTTCCCCATTCAGAAGCGAAACTTGGTTCTTTAAACCGTCACTAATTTCTGGCACAAGGCCCCACCTGGCCCATCACAAGTAACACAAGGCTGTCTGTTTTTCTGCACAGCAAAGGGGACTGTTCTTCATGTTCTCTGCAAGGACGCCTTTGGTTTATCTTCCTCATCTCATCCAGATGCTACACCACCATTCCCCTGATGACATTATCAGTTACTTTTAAAGGGGGGGTCGTTTTACCCCTGCAAACAAACTTCCATCACTCCAAATGCACTAATTCAGACAGAAGGGATTTCCCAGTCTCTTGGTGCAATTCTGAACTGGCTTAGTTGCAGATCCTCCAGGGCTGTACAAAGAGTGAGCCAGAGAGCACCAGCCATTTCCAAGAGCTCTCCATCAACATCCCTGTCAAATTCACTCCAAGGGAATGCCATAACAGTAGAAGGACACGCAACAAAGTCTTCAACTTTATTTTCATTCTGTCGATGAAGAAGACTGAAACAAAAACACGGTTTGTTTTCTTCTTCTCTGAAGAGTCAGTCACAACTCACAAGGAAAAATATGGTCTGTGTGAGTTCCCAAAACAAAACACTTTAAATCAAATAGGTCCACTTTGCAGCTCACATTTAAATTCCATGCACCTCGTCATCTCTCTGTATGGGAAAACAAATAATTTTATAGGAGGAAAATGCTTTATATCTCAGTTTCACCGAAACATCCTGTGCATTAATGGGGGTGATTTGAGGAGAGTTAAGCAGAAGTTTGCACCAAGGGGCAAGAAACCTCTTCAAATAACAGTGCAAAATGTATGTTTTGGAACCAAAAGTCTCCTTTTTCAGCAAAAAGGCAGTCTGATAGCTAGAAGACACTTACAGGCACATCTTTGCCAGACACTTCCCATCCACAAGCCCAAACACATCCTGCCCTGGATCCAGCTTCAGCTTCCTGACCCACCTCCTCTTCTTCCTTTCCTGGTAACACTCTTTTAATTATAACTGAGATAAAACAGCTAAATGGCCACTATCAGGCTAATAAGCAGAACACACCTACATGCCTAATTTCAAAAGATTACACCAAGCATTCCTTGTCGAGCTAAAACTGCTCACAGGACTGTGGGATCAGTACTTAAACAAAATATGTGTATTTTGCAGGAGAGAAAAAGCAGGGGGAGTAAGGTCCTGTATCACCTTTAAACAAGGTCATGGGAGGAAAAATACAGCTATTTCTTAGCCTTCTTTACCTGTCAGATAGGTCTAAAACACAGCCCAGCTTGAGAGCAGCACTTAACCAGCCTGCATTCTTCACTGGGATAATGACACCTGTAATAGCTGACCCTCTGCACTGTGTTCTGCACTGTGTCAAAGGGGTTTACCTTTTGTAACATAAACCCAAGAAATGGCTTAGAGCAAAATGAGTTAGGCTTTAGCAGTCATCCAGCAAGACACACATACCTTCGCTTCCACAAGGCAGCTAATAAGCTGGACAAAGCCATGACAGAATCACAGCATCAATGAAGTTGGAAAAGACCTCCAAGATCAAGTTCAGCCTATGAGAGAAGCAAGAGAGAGGGTGAAAGCAGTACCTTTATGTAGCTCAATGCAAGTGAAGATGCAGGCTGGAGGGCTGCTCTGTAATAAAGTTTACCCATAGCAAAGACAAAGGCCTGATTTTACAACTTGTCTGCCACTGTTTTAGAAGCAGAGGGCAAGTACCATAAAGCCACAGGGATAAATCCTCCAAAATACACAGCAAAGCAACTTCACACAAGGGCTTGGAAACCCACTGGATTCCATACTCACACATCTTACCTCATCTGGGCTTTTAATGGTGAAGAATAGTTTGGAAGAAGACAAGAAGAGGAATTCAAAATGCAGTGATAAAACTCACCTCCTCAAGAAGCCACTCTTGCCTATTCTGTTCACCTTTTGATCAGTAAATACTCTACATCCAACATCACATTATGCTTACAGATTACTTCTGTATCTTCTAGACAGAGAATCTTTTTGACATCCTGCTTACACAAAGGCCAAAGCTCTGAAACCCCAGTCACAAACAGGACACACTGCCACCACCACAGCACAATATACACAAGACCCACAGGATGACTTACATTGGATTTGCTCTCCAAATGAATCTATAACCCAGATGTTCTCTTCACTTTTACTGTTTCTGTCCAATTTCTTTCTTTCCATTGTCTCTTCCCTCTGTTCTCTGTAACACTAACACCAGGCATAACCCATACAGTGATGATGTCTCTCGGCCACCAATCTGGTTGGCTGGGCCAGCCAGATCATGCAAAGGACTAAGCTCTGACACTAGGATTTGCTTCTGAAAGTTCTAGTTTCCTTAAGCTTGAAGATCAGATTCCCTTGCATGCAGTTGCAGCATAAAAACTCTTTAACATACAATCTTACTTCGTGTTTGCAGTACATGTTCTGTCAACAGTCTGTTTGGTGCACTGCCCAGCAGATTGAAGCATAAGGGAGTGGTTATCCCAAAGCACCCGTGGGATTTAAAGATTTCTCCTAGCATCTAGCATTCCACAAGGTGCCTTGCCACTGTAGGGCTTGGTCTGGCTGAGCCACACTAGCAGGTACAAGTAAAGGTTTTTAGAAAAATATCCAATAATGCTAAAGCCACCACAACAAGGAAAAACTAAGGAAAGGAGTCAACATTCCAAAATTTCTTCTTTGTCCTCAGTCTGCCACACCAACATCTGCAAGCCTTGTTCCTAAAGCTGTCATCAGTCTGTCTTGCACACAAGCACAGTGACTAAGAGTGCAGTCCCTAACATGCTCAGCTTTCCCTCTCACTGCCCCAGCGACTTGCCAACACCCAACACAGGCTGGACCTTGCTCCCCAACCTGTGGAAGTGAGCCCTTCCTCTGTCTCCACCATACCTGGCATTTTTGGATATGCATGGCTCAGCTGTTTGTTTTCTCTAGGGCTGGCAAAGCAAAGCCATTTCTGGGGACCATTACAGGTTGTGTCTGCTCTAGGTAAGTCCCAGGAGCACACTGACAAGCTCTTGCTTCAGCTCAGCACATCCTGTTCAACCAGTCCTTGAGCAGATTTGGGCAGAGGAAGATTTCCAAGTAACAGCTTCTCAAACCATCACATGAGATGGTGTGAGAAAAGCCTCTGTCAAGTGCAGCATCTTGCTGCTTGGAAATTACTTACATTACTTACAGAGAGCCCAGCTACTTCTGTCCTTCCTACTTCCTGTTGCATGAAGCACTATACAACAAGCCAAAATTGTGAAGTTATTCTTAACTGCTGACCCAATCTTATGGAGTGACACCAACAGAAAAAAAGCCCACTACGACTGTTTCATGCTATGTCATTTGCCACGCTGAATTGTTCCAGCAGGAAAAAAAAAAACAAACACAAAAAACCCCCACAACAAAAAAAAATCAAAACAAAAAAGAACAAAACCAAAAGAACAAATTAAAAAACCAACCAAACAAAAAAATCCTAAGCTACAATCAGAAATGAGCAAAAATCCTAAATGAGACCCTGTATTCCACAGAACTTCAGCAAGTATATACTTGTCAAATAGTTTCACATCACACAGGTAGCAATAAAGTATTTTTTTCTTTTATTGGAGGTGTTAATGAACTGTAATCCTTGTCTTGCTCATGCTATTCAACAGGCATGACAAAAGAATTCTCTAGACTTCCCTGGATTTGCACATTATTCCAAATGTTTGTACTTCATGGTTAAGCTATGTAAAATATTCTCATGAGTAAAGAATGACAGTCATTATAAGTATCCCTATGAAGAAGCATTTCACCTCCTCTTCTGGCATTTGAGGAGATCAGGACCCAAAAACCACTAATGTGCTAAAGTCAGTTTGTTCCAAGCTCAGCATTTTTAAATAAACCATCCATTTTGAAATCAATACCGTAGCAAATACCTCCTTTTGTAAGGAGCCCCTGACACCAAGAACCCCTGGCTTCATGTAGGTCCTCACAACTCTATAATGAGCTCCTGGGAGGTCCCCAGGTTTTTCTTTCAGCAACAGGGGCAAATTCCTTAAACTCACTTTTCTGGTCCTTGAGGCAAATTAGCAGATGAAGAAAACGATGCGTCTGTAAAAGCAGAAGGAAGATGGTGTAATAGGCAGCATACCAGTGCACTGACCCCCTTCAAGCCACAATGGGAACTCAAACCAGCCTTTCCAGGCTGGCACCTTCTGCTCCACGCAGCCCTGCTTTGGTTTTCATCGAGGAGGGGCCCCTGTCTCCTGTGCCTCCTGCCCAGCTCTCAGCCAAGTCAGCCTGGCACGGCTCTGGGACTGCAGGCCAGGTATTCACCCTGGCCCTGGAGACTCGGCGGCCACTGGCACAGGGCAGAAACAGGAGCACCTCCACACACAGCTCCTGGGAATTCTGCTGGGAGCCACCTGTGGCTACAAAAGCCAGCTCCAAATTAGTCACAGGGGGAGCCAGGAATGGTCTGGCAGCACACAAAGAAGTCCTTGTGCGTGCCAGTTTCATGTAAGATATGGAGGACACAAAAAGTCTAAGACGTTACTTTTTCATTGTTTTATTATGTTTTCTGAAAACACAGCTCTTCTGTTTGTTTCAGACTTACCTCCTAATAATGTGATGCTCCCAAATCCTTACATCAGAGGAAAAAAAAAAAAAACAAACAAAAAAACACCCAAACAGAAAAACATTTCAACTCATTTTCGCCCAGGACTCAGTCAGCTTCCACAATGTAACTGCTACATGCAAAAAATGATTCTCCAAACCTCAAGAATACCTGTCCTTGCATCTTTTCTAGTTTTCTGGCTTTTTTAAACTGGTATTCTACCACCTTCCATTTTATTACCTATTTCTTAAACCATCAGTTTATCAGAAAAAAACTCCTAAGCATACCTTAAGTTCAAACCAAACTGGCAAAACACTGTAAGTCTCAAAAAATCAAAGAGGAAGCTTAAGTTCCTGCCTTTGTTCTATTTTTTTTCTATTCTATTTATCTTTTTGTTATCAACTTGAGTATGTTCTCAAATATTTTCCTATTCTTTAGAGAGAAAATGTCCAAGTACTTTACTGCCTAAAGAAGGCTGAGCAAAAACCTTTGGTCCAGTTGTCTGGTCAGCCAGAATAAATAC
Source organism: Phainopepla nitens (assembly GCA_013400175.1). NCBI lineage: Eukaryota > Metazoa > Chordata > Aves > Passeriformes > Bombycillidae > Phainopepla > Phainopepla nitens. Next base: position 489,541 of record VXBQ01017439.1, read on the forward strand.
CAGAACTCCTGCAGTGGAAAAGCTGTGACCTTCAAAGAAAAAAATAAACCTAACTGTAGTTACAAAGGTGATTCACACCCTTGCCTTTAAATATACCTGACAAACATGTTCTTAAAAGGACAAAAGACATTTTAATTGTGTTTGTTGTGCATCTGCATTCTCAGCATTGTCCAGTCATCAGCATGAACTCCTGGTCATGAGTGCCAGCAGTGTGGGTGCCCAGGCCACCACCACAAACACTAACAGACAACCTGACATCCAACACAAACATGGGATGGGGAATGAAGTTATTTAAATGACTGGCAATTGGACTGAAAGAAGGAAACACAAACTGCATCAACAACAATCCTTTTAACATAACTATATTTCCCCCTCCTTGTTTACAATGCACAGTAATAAATTTTGCAAATTGCCAAAGAAACACGATGATGCTTTTACTTTCAAAAAGTCAGGAGCTAACAGTGTGAGACAGCTTGCCCAGACACTGCTAGCTAGTCAGAAAGAAAGAAAATAAATAAATAAATAAAGTGCCATCTAATAAAGCCAAAACACAGACTCCTATCTAATAAAGTCAAGGCATGCCCTTACCAATGTATTAGTCAGACAGGCAGCTCTGGATTCTACATCCAGAAATGTAGAAAATCTCGTATATATTTGCCTGGGCTTGCAAATGCCCCTATATCACATTTCTAGCAATGCTTTGGGCAGTGTATTTTGTATGAGTTACATCATCAGAAAGGGTTTATAATCTTGCCCAGTTGGCAGCAAACTTTGCTTGCACATATAAACTTCTCAATTGTCTAAATGTAAAACAGAGTAACTAGGACACATGAGCAGAGATTTGCTTGATTTTATTCCATCATCCCTTCTACAATTCACTGAAAACAGCCACTTACAGCACCACAAAGAAAGCTACAGTTTGTGCAAAAGATAACAGAAAAGTGAGAAAATGGATATTAAAGAAAGAATCAGACGAAGTGCAAAGTTTATGTTTCATATATTCTTTTTCTCCTGGGTTCCTCTTAGCTTGAGGCATCTCTATTTCTCATTTCACTGAAAATATCTTCTAACTCCTACTACCAGTAGGAAATTCCCACTGATGGAAATAAAAGTTGGCTCTTTCATGTAAGATGGGATGGGAAGGTCTGTAGTTCCCAAGCCTGCCTCTTCCAATAACCCACCAGGGTTTAAGTAACAGCTTCTAAAAGCAAAAGGGTCATCCATCTATTTGCTTCTTCCTTTAGCAAGACCCTTTTCAGATCTGCTGTGGTGCAGATGCCCAAATCCACTGACCAGGCACACTGAACACAGCCAACCTCACCAGGAGCAGATTAATAGATCTGTTGTATTAGAAATTGTAGCAGATGAGCCAAAACGCTCACAAACTTTGTATGTTTTCTGTGGGTTTCCTGACCTTACCATGAAAAAGTATACATCTAGGGTATCTTTCATTCCTTTTTGTTTTTTTAAGTCATTTATTCAGACAATGAATTCTCTGCAAGTCAATGAACCACGTGTTTTCACAGCCCAGACTGCAGAAACACTAAAAAAACCCAAGAATGGTAATGTCTCCTCCTCCCCTCTATTCTGAGACCAACTTCAAGGCCCATTAAGTGCTTTCTGCCACAGCTGAGGTAAGAATAAAGTAAGAAGGTAAGAAGGAAATGTTGTCCAAGAGTAGTTTGAGAGTCTAAACTCTGAAGAAAAACATTATTTAATGAGCTGAGCATAAAGACTGTGGCTGCACAAGGAACGGGTCAACTGCAGACAGAAAAGTCACAAAAGAAGTAGGAAGATGAGGCTATGAGAGGAAGAAAAAAAGCACTTGATTTGTTTTCTGTAACTTCCAGTCACCAAGTCATTACAAAAGATCTATCAAGATTACCTAAAGCAGCTATTACTGGCACTTAGAAAAAAAAAGTTTAAACCACGGATTAAGTGGTTCAAAAAAAAAAAAAAAAAAAAAAAAAAAAAAAAAAAAAAAAAAAAAAAAAAAAAAAAAAAGTCTTTCCCAAGACAAGCATGGTAAGAAAAGCTCCTATAAAAAGCTGCTGGCAGCTATAGGTCTGTCAATCACCTTAAGGATCTGTCAAAACACAGAAATATATCTGAGGCAGTCTGGGGAAGGAGTTACACTTCTTTTTTTTAAACAAACAAATTTCAACCAAAGGCAAAAACTGCCTAATCTTGTTCAGAGCTGTGCATTTAAAAAGGTATCCCGTTTTTGCCTCAAGAAAGCCAGTGTCCAAACAGTGTGGGTGGAAGAGACAGCCAGACAGCGCTGGCTGCTCCCGGGTCCCCCATTACACAGAGCAACTGGAGGCAGAAAGACCAGGGGAACCTGTTAGGCAAGAGCCAAGGTTCCAAAAAGGACCTGTCCACAGCAAAACATGTGGGAATTGGGGAAATGATCCACAAGATCCACCAGAGCTGCTCTTAGCGGCTGCTGCCTTCAGCAGGGCATCACAGGGTAGATGATGGGAACAATTTACCCAATGTCATGGCTGTAAGCAGGAGGTCAGACCAGAGACCCATGGAGGTCTCTTCTTACAAAAATTACCTTATGATTCCACACATTTGTTTGAAGACTACATAAGGCTGCAGGTCCACAGTAATTTATCCTGAACCCTCTTTTCCTCTCTCCTCACTCCAGGTTAGGTTTTTGCCTTTGAGATGGCTCCTTGTGGGCTCCCGTGTCAGAGCAAAGCTGTGTGCCCTCCTGGGTGCTGACCCACACCAGCTCAAATCACCGTGGCAGTGCAGATACACAGGGAAGTTCAGTTCCTGCTAAGTATAAGGAGGGCTTTAGTACTGCAGTCAAACATCTGGAAATAGATCTGTGCCTTCCTCAGTGAAGTGTACACAGAAAGAAAAAGGGCAAGTTAGGGACAGCAATGGCACAGATCGACTCAAGTACTTCCCACATCTACCCCAGTACGTCCCAGCATAAATGGTTTCTCAACTCTGTTTTTCCCACGCTGTTTGCCATCATGCCTTAACCATCTCATGTTTTTAAGGATCAAAAATATGCCCTTTACAAAACACATGGTCTTACTTCAAAGCACAGTATCACCATATCCATTCCAAGAGCCAACTTTTGAAGGCTCGGCCCCAGCTAGCACCAAATGCAGCCAGTGAAATTTCTGCAGCCATCAGGAGGGATGAGATGTCTCTGAAGAAGGTGGATTTTGTAGAAGCAGGTAGAGCAGAGCCAACAGAAGAACAATGATGCTGTAAGCAGTGAGGCAAGTAGGCTGAGAAGGGACAGGCTGCTCAGGGCACTTTATCAGACTGGTTGATGCTGGCACAAAGCCATTGCTGGAGAAGATGACAAGAGCTTACATGCTGGCATGAGCTTTTAAGCAGAGAGATAGCATTGGGAAAAGGTCAGTCATGGATAAAGGTAAAAGCCACACTTGCTAAGTTCACAGAAAAAGAAATTCAAAAGGCAGGAAGCAAAAAGCCCTGAGGAATTCACTGCAATAGCTCAGTTTGTAAAGGAGAGTTACCGTATCCCAGCACTGCAGTCTGGATAAGCCCCAGTTGGCTTTAATCTAGGAACTCAAGTCTCTTACTGCAGCAGCTCATCACAGGCTCCCTGAGCAGCAAGGGCAGTTAGACACTGCTGAAAAGTATAATTACTGCTGGAGTTGAAGAATGCAAACCACACCTGAGCCGGCTACTTCAAAACTAACTCAGATATATTTATATTCAGCTGAAACACATGCAGGAAAAATCAAGGAGCCCAAGGCTGAAAGAAACCTTAGTCATCTTGCAGAAGCACTGAGACCTGTGGTTTCAGGAAGGGAAAAAGTGAGACACCCCACAAGATACCACTTCTCTTTCCACCCCTGCTTTTCCAGGACAAGAGTAGGTCACTTCCACAGATGTACTTCTGGGCATTGCCATGGAGAGAAGGGACCCTACTGACAAACCTTAAAAGGACTGCACTGACAAACAGAGATGCCTTGAGGGGCAGATTTCATCTTTTCTTACCACAATTAGGAAAGAACAAGCCTGTGAGAAGCCATCTACTGTACAAAAAGCAACAGGAAATGTCACACAAGAATCACTATTTTGCAGTTTATTAAAAGAAACACCATGAGAGGCTCCAGCTCCCTTCTGTGCATTCACAGGTAGTGTTTCATGTCATATACCAAGAGCACAAGACCACAGAGTGGGACAGTATGACATGTCTCTTCTTACACCTACTGACCCACTGGGCCCTGCTCTCATTTTCTTAGTTAACAAGCAGAGCAAATAAAGCAAGGACAGCCATTTATGAACTACAACACATTTATGGCTCCAGATTCAAGCCAAACATCAAACTATCTGCAGCTGCAAACTCACCACAGCTCTACTAAAGCCTTCAAGACTTATGCATGCAACTCACTCATGGAGCAGGCTGAGGACTGCCACAAAAAGTAATTAGTATTGCCCAAGTGCTGAGAAAACAGGTAAAGCAAATCCAGGCAGGTTTTGAGCAAGAATTCTTTGCTTGGCTGCCTATTTACAGATTACCTCTCATTCACGAGTAACCTCACACGTGTGTATTATTATACAAGGTTTTGCACTGTGAGAGCACCTGAGGACTTCAGCCCCAGCTCCACACTGCAGTGCCCAGCACATCAGTGTGACAGAGCCACCAAGTTCTCTGCCCCAAAAGACTTGTGCTCTCAAACACAAGGCAAGGAACAATGCTTGGACCAAGCTTTCCAGCCTGCAGTCATCAAACTCCCAAGTCATCCTTACTGCTCCAAAGGTTACCAGCACAGGTGTCCTTGAAGAAAAGATGATGATGAAAAGGTGCAGAGCAAACACTGAAGCTCAGGGTAGCTGTCCTAGATGATAAACTGTGAATTATTTGAAGGGAAAGTTTGGTAAATCTGCAGCATACTGGTAGGGGAGTACAAGATTCAGCTGTGTAGGCATTACGTTCAGGTGTAAAATACTGGGGTTGGCGAGGTCAGGAGTTTTCAGCTTGGGGTCTGCAGGTCCCCAAGTGATTTGTACTCTTTTCCAAATGGTTCACAGAAAGGTAAAAGTGAAAAGGACCACTTACATTTGCTGCATTTTCTGGAAACTCAGCAATCTACAAACTAAAGAAAGGTGAGGATCATCAAACTAGTGGATTTTTACTCACCAGGACAAGAGGCAGCATAAATGACCCCTATGGGTGTGCAAGCCAACAAGCAAAAGTGCCCCCAGCACAAAAAGAAAGGAAAATTTGAAATAACACATCCCAGTTGTTCAATATTGTCCTAAGTAGTGGGAAAAGTTCTGTCAAAATTATTTCCTTTTTATCCCAGTCAGTCATCACACAACTCAACACTGCAGACTGCAGCTCACTTTTCTTCCATCTCACCAGATGACTGGTGTCTAGTGATTCCCAACAGACAGGATATGTTTTGGCCTTTCTCTCAACACAAACATTGAAGAGACTGGAAAGCCATCACTGGGATTAATTTAAGTAACCACTGAAACCTGAAGCCCAATGATTTTCTGAGCAGAAAAATTGAAAAGACTCATGTGCTGGCACACAGATGAATCTGCTTTCCCTCTTCAAGAATAAATAAGTCACTAAATGAGACTAGTTATCGACAGAGAAAAGCAGAGCAATGATAGATGTAGTGATTCTGACACTAAAACATTTTACAGCCATACTGCACTTGAAAGGCAGCCAAGAAGCAAGTCCCTACAGACCTTCCAACAGCCATTTGGCATCAGCTTCACTGAGGAGCTCTATCTGTACACCTCTAGCAAAGACAAACTAACAACAAAAAAATACCTTGGAAACAAAACCAAAGACCTTGAATTAATAAGAAATCTATCAGCTAAAGGCTACAAGTTCCTGCCATAAATAAAAAATTACAAGACGAGAGCCACCAATTCCTACCCAAGGAAAGAAATCAGAATGATTGTAGGTCAAGTTGCCTACTTTTATGACTTTATTGGCAGAGTATTAATTAAGACTTCCTCTTCATACTTTTATTGAAGCACTAATTAATACTTCCTCTTCATATTTTCCTGAAGTCACCTACAAAAGCTGGTAAGCTCTTCTGCTATTTATTTCTCAGAGTACTGTATACACTGAAATAAAAATGCAAAGAATACTAGTCTTGGTTCCCAAGCTTAATTCTCAAAGGGCTCCTGGTTTAGACACAGATGACACTCTGGGATTAACCAGGAAGAGATTACTCTGGCAAATCTCTTAATAACAGTCAGGCAAATGCTAGAATATATGGCATGCCTATATTCAAAAATGTGAGTCCTCCCACCAGACTCAGGCTTAATATAAGCACATGTGGGTATCTGTACCTTACTGAATCAAGACCATTCCAAGTAATGGAAAACCTCTGTTCATACAGCACTTAAAACACTATATACACCCTCACACACATGTCTGTACGAAGCAAGCTCAGCTGAAAATTGCCCTAAGTTTCCAGCAGGGAATACTTAAGCCCACAAAATTTCCTTGAGAAACACTGCAAAGCTTCATGGCCCTACAAGCCTTATGTTCTTCCATGCCCATGTTGCAGACACATACCAATCTCCTTAGAGATGGAGAGAGCATGTAGCTAGACCTCCTAAGAAAATGCATTAAGCACAATTAAAGTCTCCACTTTTCATAAAAACAGAGCAGACCTGGCACCCATCAACCTTGCCTCCCGACCACATGAAGCACTATGTCCAAGATTATCTGTTCATTTCACTAAAAGGCTGGCAGGTTTCCCTTCTCTTTTGGTCTCCCACTCTTTCCAGACTTGCATATTCATCAAGGAGGATTCTCTACAAGGCTGACACCTGGTCTGAAGACAACTGTTTGAAAAACAAACTTTTTTCTAGAACATCTAAGATTGCAGAGATTTGGAGTTATTTTTCTTCTCCCTGTTTTTATTCACTGTTTAGCCCTTTGTGACTTTTCTTCTCTGCAACTTCTTGTGAAACTAAAATTTTTCCCTCAAGCTGCCTCAGATTTTTCAATCAGTAACACCAAAAAGATACTTCTTTTTATCCAACAGGATCATTGTGATAAACCAGAAATGATGGCAGCAAAGTTTAGTGTCCTTAAAGCTTTTTCCCTCTCCACTTCAGGGACAGTGGGTGAATGTGGCCCCTTTAAATTCTTTTTACTGTGCTTAAGCCAGGGAGAAAATTCCTTCTCCCTTTTATTTATTTTTAATAACCCCTTCTGCTAAGGATGACTACTATGTTAGATACTGTATTTGCTTTAAAATAGATCTTAAAATCCTTTGTGGATCTCAGCTGGTTAAACCACTTTGTGAGCATGTAACTTATTAGGACATCCCTACAGCCCAGGTGAGTTGCTGACTCCCCACAGCCGGACCAGGGCCACTCAGGTGGCCCTGTAAACATCTGTTCAGGTTCATCCAGCTGTCCATAATTTTCTCCTCCTTTGAGCCATATAAACACTGAGTAAGGGGCAGTCCACCAGGACCCCCTTCCTCTACTCTCCTTCCTGGTGCTGTGGATGTTTCACCCTCTGCCTTGCTGTCTCAAGATCATCCACATCAGCCTGGACCACCCCACCACTGGACAGGGACTACTTGCAAAGCCTTACCAGGAGCAGCAGGCACATCAAGGGATGGAAATCTTCACATGGGTGCTGACCTACTCCTGACTTCACAAGGCAGAGCATCTCAGCAGCACGCTCACATTTAGCAGTGTGTACAGGTTCCCCTGAGCAGAGATGGTGGAGACAAAGGAGGCCCTTCAGGGAAACCCAAAGAAAACACTCAGCTTTCTCTTTTGGCCACGTATTGTTATGTCATCTGTCAGTAAGAAGGGAACTTGTTTGGGCACTGGCCCTGCAATATGCACAAGCAGGAGAGCAAACATTTAATGCTGGTCTGCCAGAGTGGGAGTGAAGGGCATGGTCCAGTTCCACACATGCTGAAGAGCGGCTGGAAGGCTCAAGGGCAGCCTAAGGACTACTTGCACCCAAAAACCACATTGTGAATCCTTTGAGTGAAACACTTCCCCTAAAAGAAAAGCAATTTAAAAAAAACCAGAAACAAACAAAAAAAATCCAAACCCTCCAAAAAAATCCAACTCCTACCCCCAAAACTACAAAAAAGCCCCACCAAACATATGGAAGTTCACTGCAGCATCACATGGAGCTTACAGGACTTGAATTACTTATTTGGAATTCAAACACAACAAACTAACAGGCAATGATAAACCTTATTTATGTCAAGTTGATCTCTTTGTAAAGGGACATAAACAATGAACTGTATGCACTGCTATTGGCACAGCAGCAGGACTCTGTAACCTCATGCACCCAAGGATACTGTTAACACAAGGTAAGTAGACATGATATATTTATCAGGCCATTAAACCCTTCTCCCAGTGACCTGGAGAAAGGCTGCTGCATCCAGAAATCTATTTTCTCCATCTTGTTTGCATATAGAAAGATATCCATGGATGTTATGTCCAAAGTGAAAATACAACTATAATCTGAAAAAGTGAATATTAATTTTTCTTTTTTAGCTAAAACTTTTGCTAGACTTGCAATAGAACTTTTTTAAAAAAACAAAAAATAAAAGTTTCCATTTTTAAAAAATAAATACGCAGTAATACCTAAGATTCTGCTGCCAAATCTCAAATACACTGCCAGCACCCAGCTTGTTTTAATGCTAATAACACATTGCAAGTTTTATAGCTCCAGTGAAAACACAGTCCTTGCAGTTTCACTCCTTCCCAGGAGCCTCTGAACACCCAGTGAGAGAGGACATTGCAGCACATGCAACTGCAAGGCAGCAGATGAGCAGGAGTTGCTGGAGCTGCAGTTACTGATGAGGATGGACACAGCAATGCAACTGCCCTGCTACCAATGCAGGAACTGGGCACTTGCTCAGCCACAGACCAGCCCCAGCACACACCTTTACTCCCCTTCTGCTGGCACCAGAAGGAGGAATCAGCCTGCCCCGTGGCCAGCCCAGTCCTACAGGCCACTGTGCTTTAGGCCATGTGGTTGTGAAAGCCATGGGGTCACCATCCAAGAGCCCATTCTGCTCTCTCAGTGGGATTCCCCCTCCTGGGGCCAGCAGTGGGTCCTTCAGCAATGTCATCCTCCTCTAAAGACATGCATGAGCCAGCATATGTACCCTCTGAAGCACTAACAGTTACCAAAATTGCTTTAAAACCAAAGCTTCTGGAATACACCCTAACAACATTCTTCAGGTAGAAGCATTTTACACAGTCACAGTATACAGACTCTGTAAAGAACCAAATTTGGAGTTGTTTCCCAGAGCTTCAGTGAATTGGTTAGCACTTCTACAAGAGCAATCTTTGATACACCTGCATGTCTTTTTATTAATTATCTGATGGTGGAATTCAAGGTCAAGCTAAAAGGCTGCTGTGTTTCACTCCAATTTCTGGTATTTTGGTGCCCTATCCTGTCCTCATGTGCAAGAACAACAACCAAGTCTCATATTGCATGGATTAGAATTATATCCAGCTCTAGAAAACACACTACAGAAGTCATTACTCTGTGCATTAATTTAGTGCACAGAATAGTAACTTGCTTTCATAACAAAATCAAATATAGCTTAATAAGTGCTGATGGTAATATTACACCATTGCTTTTCAGTTACAGGAAAAAAAATGCAGCTAGAAGAACCCCTGTTCAGATTCCCTGGGTAGTTATTGACCTTTCAATGCATGCTCAATTGCTACTGTGGCTCAGAACAAGATTCCAATTTAGAAAGGAGGCATGAAGACCTGCTCAAATATCAACATGAAAACATTTTGTTTCATCAAAATATATGTTTGTACATTCTTTACATTACTTCTCATCACAGGTCTCAGGTGAAATCTCAGGTCATAAATAGAGGGATCAAGTACAGCAGACAGAAGAAAGCGTGTTTACATATTAGGTGAAGGGATTTTATTCCAAGAATGTAATATTCTTAAAAATCTTTCCACATCTGGCCCACCCAGGGAGCAGTTTCAATACTGGAAACTGGAAACTGCAATAACATTCCCAGCAGTCAACATCAAATAATTAGAAAATAATCAAAACATTTATGTTTTTGTATTGAAGACAAAGAAGAAAAAGCTTGGAGACAGCTTGAATTTTCAAAGCCCTGTTAAATTTCTGTTATTGCAGAAAACTGTTAAGAAGTTCCTTCCATCCTCACATTTCACAGCCTCGGTTTCTGCAGAGGAAACCACCATCTGGTTGCAGTTTTTATTTTCTCTGAACACTTCAGGCTTTCCTTGACTACTAAAAGAAAAGAGAAGCCTGCCTATCGAGTTTGCCATGGCCAAGGGAAGGAGTGATGCTGCTTGGGAGGCAGCTTTTGAGGCCTGGAGTTTTGGAGGACGCCCAATCCACTGGGGCTGCACCTTTTCTGCCACACTCTCCAAAAGAGTGTCTAAAATGCAGACAAGAATGTGGTAATGCTTTGGCACATCCTGTTGGGGGACAAGCTGTGATTCTCCTGCAGAAAGGAGGAGGGATTTACCATCCAAAATCATGGCCTGAGGAAACAGCACCGGAATTGCTGGGAGAGAGCGCCAACTTTGTTATCACTGCCTTCACAAAAGAGCTGAAACAAAAACCTGCCAGTCAAGCCCAGGGACAGCAGTGTTTTCAGACACAGCTGACCCTTCCTAGATCCTTTCTCTGTGCACTAAATGCACATTTCTCCAGGCTCAGGGGCTGGAGCACTTGTCTCATAGAGACAGACTAAGAAGACTCTGGGGAGGCTTTCTAGTACCCTTCAGTACCTGAAGGAGGCCTGCAAGAGAGCTGGAAAAGAGACTTTTCACAAAGGCATGTAATGATAGGACAAGGGAAATGGCCTTAAACTGAAAGAGAGTAGATTTAGCATAGGTATTAGGACAAAATTCTTTACTGTGAGGGTGGTGAGGTGCTGGAACAGGTTGCCAAAAGAAGCTGTGGGTGTCCCATCCCTGGAAGTGCTCAAAGCCAGGTTGGATGGAGCTCTGAGCTGGTCTAGTGGCAGCCTCCCTGGCCACAGCACAGGGGGTGGAATGAGATTATTGTTAGGGTCCCTTCCAACCCAAGCCATTCTATGAATCAAAACTCATTTGAAGTAAAATTTTAAACTGTGGCAACACGTATAGAAGGTCTGTACTTTGTCAACTAAAATCATTACAGTTTAATAAGTATTTAACAACCTGCCTCTTCTTAGCAAATTACAAAGATGGACAAAGGGGAAACACAATTGAGTTTTCATGCCACAAAATGGTAAAAATGAGGGGGCAGGATGGAGGTGCCTGTGACTAGCAGCTCCACGGTTATCCACTGCACAGCCCCTGGACACCTCTTTCACCTCAGTCTTCTTAAATCCAAAAATGACTAAGTGGAAAAGAAGAGTGGGACAGATGGAAAGGTGATTTAGTGAGGTCTGGTGGCACACGATGCTAGCAGCCCAGGAGCCCATTTAAGTGCAGAGAATAACACCTGACAAGGCCTTCATTCAGTGCACACCCACTGTGCTGCTCCCCAGCAAAGACAAGGGCCCTTTGAGGAAGGGAACAAGGAGCATTTAATTAAAGACCAGACCCTCATGCACAAACAAAGAGATGGAGAGAGTGAGAGATCTCTTGCTTTGTCGAAGCCCCATGGCCAAGGGCTGCTCTCAGCCACCACGGTTCCCTTACAGCATTGCTTTTCACACAGAGCATGCACTTCACTTGCAAGGCTGGGTGACTTATTTGCCACTGGAAAAGATGCTTTCCTATACAATGGTGCTCTTTGTGGGGAGGAAGGAGGTGGGGAGACACTACTAGCTGGCTATTAACCTTATAAATCCTGCCCTTGAGTTGCACAATGAATACCACAGATCTGCGTATTTGACTTTGCTTGTTCAGGAGAAGCTGCCTTGAGTGAAAAAAATGAAATTAAATAGGCCAGATCTTTCCTTCACTTGTGGTTTTTTTACTTTCACAATACATTTTTGATGACTAGCAGTAGCCTTGCAGGCCATCCAGTTTTCTTTAAAGAGCAGAAAGCAATTCTGGCTCTAAGAGTTCATTCCCACAACACAAGCACAAACCACATACTGAGAAATCAGGCACTTTATATGCAGTCCATACTCATTTTGATCCTCTCTGTCTCCCCAGCCTCTGAAAGCTGCTTTTACATATTACATTAAAGGCCCAACCCAACACTTGTGAGCAGTGAAGTTCTTTACTCAGAGTTGGGAGTAAATTCAAAAGCACTTCAGCCTGGCCATCAGCTTAAGTTTACCCTTTTTTTTTTTTCAGGCTGCAGTAACCATCTCACAGATACAAAAAGTGCTTAGTGAATCTCTAACTGGCTCTAGGTTGGAGTGGTAGAGAAGGAGAAAAAAAAACATTGTAGTTTAAATCCACTGAATTTCTCATGCTAATACCACAAGGCATACAAAAGGTGTAGCTGAGTGTGTGGTAAACTCATCAGAGGTTTTATTACTATGAAACCTAATGCTCCCTCACTGAAAAGAAATTTTCATTATATAAAGGAGATAATTGGGAGGAAAAAAAGGAATTCATGGTTTATAAATGTCTATAGATGAATTACATTTAATGTCCAACAGTCTACACTTCACCATAATCATCCACTAATGACTGCAAAACTTATTGTGAAAATTATCGAACCTAAACTGGTGGGGTGTTAATTTAATTCTTTGGTGGCATGAGAGGATATGGCAGGGAGAGAAAAGAAAGGGAGCACTTAGCTCCAACTCCCAGCGTGGCAAAAAAAGTTTCCCCCCTACGCTTGGCCAAGCAGGAACAATGCACAACAGCCTGGCCCTGCAGACTTCGCTGAATTATAACTCCTGCTAGTTAGTTTAATTATTGCACATACATTTCTTAAAAACTCCATCTGAACATCAGCTTCTAATTGGAGAAATTGCTCTGGGCATGGCCAAAGGGTTATTACAAAGTTTGGTAACTTCTTTTCAAGCAATCTTTACAAAAGGGCATGGCCCTTCTGCGAAGCGTATGAAAACCTCTCAAAGATGCCCATTGTCCATGACATAGAAATCAGGAGCAAGAGATACAGAAGAAAGTCTCATCTGGGAACACAAAAGGCAATGAAGACATGAAAATGAGGTGGAACATCCTGCTACACTGACAGCACCTACCACAGAAGAGCTGGAAGGTTATTAAAAGAAAAAAAAAAAAATCAGCTTCCAGGATGACAAATATTAGTGAGTGCAAATAGAAGGTGTGTCAAAAAAAAAGAAATCTTATTAAAATACTAACGCTCATTAAAGACTTAAGTTGCAAAAGTCTTGCAAAGTTACAAGAGAGCTTCCGAAGACAATGAATTTCATCACTGGACCTAGAGATTTGCATAAGGCTTCCTTGACCCCCTAAATCAACATATTAAGCAAGTGTTGGTTTGGGGATTCTGTTTATTCAAAGACTGCTCATGTTTCCCAAAGTTTCCCATCTGCCAACTTAAAAACCTCGATACACCCAACAATTTCCTAATATCCAAATAACTTTGATCACTGCAAAACTGGTCACTGAGCTAGCTTTCATGGTGTAACCATCTAGTTTAAGAAAACTGCCAGAGGAGTAAGTTTAAAAGCCACACATGAATCACTTCTTCCCTCATCCCCCTCCAGGCCTAAGATGTCAGGGCTATAAGCAAATCTCTCATGTGCTTCATATTCCTGCTGTATTTAATTCTAAGGCCTAATTTTATAATTCAAATCTTCAGACACTGGAATCTCATGTGGATTTTAATGCATTCACCTTGTGGCTCAGGTACACCTGCACTGAGCACAATAGGACTGTCCAGTCTCTCTTAACTACAGATTATACTTTCATGAACTTTTCATTATCAAGCCAGGGTGACGTAAAGGTGGGAAGACTATTCAGCAGTGATTCTCTCCTGGTTTACATTGTACAATTCCAGCAGCAGAAAACATGCTATGCACACTAGAGGTTTAGTATTCCCTCCTCCTCACCAGCTACTTTTTCCTCCAGTTATCATCTCCACAGCCACCACAACCCACCAGAGCCAAGGCTCTGGACCACAGTGAAAAAGAAACACTGGCAACACCAGCAGAGGTTTGAAAGTCAGGCTGCAGTTGTGATTTCTGGGTCGTGTTAGCACTTAACAGTATAGTGGAAGTGTTGTCCAAGGCCCTCTACTACCTGTGCATGGAGGTTGTGCAGCTGAGGAGACCTTTCTGGCCCTTGTCCCATTCTAGACAGCAGCAGGAGGTTGGGATGCTCCCCCCACACCCCCCTGGGGCAGGCAGCTGCTCCTCCAGCTACTCCATCCCAGCTGGGCTCCAGGGGCAGCTGAGGCAGAAATCTGCCCCCACCTCTCTGCAAAGAGACAGCCAGCCGAGAAATGAGACAAGAACCAACCCAACAACTTGTCACAGCACTGTACAGGCATTCCAATGGCCCTGGGCTGCAGAGAAAGAACCCCTGGTCAGTCCCCCATGCACCCCCCCACTGCCCAGGCATGGCAACCCCTTATTCCCACCACGGCATGGGGACTACCAGTTGAGCAAGAGAAAACAACATCACCTTCATCAAAAACACTGTGCCACTCTTTCCCCTTGACCTTACCAGTTATTTATTAACAGGAGTAAAATATTACTATTCTGCAACTCCCAGCAGGCAGGTTTTCCTATCAGCCTAAGAGACCAACCACATTTTTTAAAGCTGAAAAGCACTGGGGCTTTTTCTTTTTGTCCATGTGTTGTTTGCTGCTTTAATGAAACAAAGTAGATAATAAAATGTGAGAGAGTTCCTCAATAAGTCACAGCCACTTAGACATTAGGTACCTAATTATGTTCAAAATACAATTACATGCATTTAAGCAGATGCTCATGCCCACAGGCCAAGCCCATTATTTTGACAATTCTTTAACTTTACGGTAAGTGCAAGTTGAATCTACTTAGGTACAAGACCTGAATTATCAGTCTGGGAGTGGAAAAAAATAAAAGTCAATCAGTTCCTCCTATCATATTTAGCACAGCTAAGGCACTACACATCAGGTAAGACTCTGACAGGTCCTCACTCTTCTTTCATAGCCTTCAATCAAATGCTGAGAGGCATTTGCTATTTTTAAAGCCAATGAAAAACTCTGGCTCCACCAGTCTTTTGTAAATTTGCAGCAAAGATAACCCCCCAAAGGAATGCATATTATTTGCACACCAGTGAGCTTACTTATTAACATGAACTTCTAGCAAAAGTTTTGTTTCTATATTTTAAGATAGGCCACAAAGACCTGTTTACATTCCTTAGGTGGCTTTAGTGAAGTCAAGGTCAGAATGCACCTTTCCACAGCCCTCCTGGGCAGCAGGCTGAGGAATGTCACCCAATGAACACCCCAAAAATCAAACACTGAGTCTTATACTCCAACAGGTGACAGGGCCAATTCAAAAGCTCTCCATCCAAGTGCAGCCAAAAACCCCAGATGAGCTAGGCTGAGCAGCTAGCCCTTACCACTGCCCAACTTCTTCCTTTCTCCAAATAGTGGTGGACCACACAAAACTTTTCTATCATCAGAACAGGATTAACTACCTGCTCTGCAATACTGTCTTGTCATCTGAGGTTCAAAGGAAAATTTGCTATTATGAGGAAAAAAGGTTCATCAGTTCATTTTTAACAAGGCAACTTGTCTTAACCCTCCCTCTCAGCACAGAAAAAAATCGATAATATTCAAGTAAGTCTGATGGGGAAATAGTGAGTGACAGACAAGTGTCTGACAACTCTGTAAGAGACAAGGCTGCTAATAAATAGAAATGATAAGAGTCTGCATTGCTTGTTCAAAAGGACAAAGGCAGCTAAAAACATTCAAAAGCCAGATTAAAAACAGGAAACTGGGAAACCTCAATTATTCATGTTCCATTCTTTTCAGGAACCTTACTCAGCTAATTTTTAAAAAAAGAAATGCACGGAAGCATCCTGTTTTAAGGGTCTGAAACTCCCAGCACAGAGAGAGCATCTCTAGCTTTGTGACCTGTTCATGGCGCCTGCTGTATAGGACATAGATAAAATAAATTGTACACGAGGAAAAAACAGTTTACATCACCATCACTGCAGCAGCCATGGCAAGTAATTAAGCCAGCAATAAAGCAAATTCTCACAATTTTTCTTTTCTCTACAAGAGGAGCTGCATATTTCAAGCTGTGATGAATGCTGAGTTGCCTTAAATGCTAAAAAAAACCTTCTGCTCTGCTGTTCTTCACAACTCTCCAGTACACCCACAGCTTTATATCTCAAGGTTTGGGGGTGGTGGAAGGATTGGGTTGATTTTGCGCGATATTTGTTGGGTTTTTTTCACGTCAAAATAAGTGCTGAAGCATTTTTGCTCTCCGTGTTAGGATTTTTTCGTTTCCTAGAGAAAGTTCAGGATGAGGTGTGCTTTGTCCTGCACACTGAAGGGATTCCCTTAGGGACTCACACTGTAACTTGAAACTTCAGCCCACCGCGGCACAGCAGACCCCAAAACGGAGCTCTAAACGTTCTTTGCACGGCAAAAAACCGCATGTTACTCATCTCCCACTACTGCTTCTCGCTGTGAAAGACACCTTCACAGCAACGCTGGGATGCAAGTTTGATCTAGCACGTAGAGCCGACTGGAAAGGAAAATACTGTGTTCGCAGACCTGGAAATACCAAACAAAACTTTTTAACTCCCGAGCCAAGCAGCCCCGGGAGCACGCTGCGGGCGGAGCCGGTCCGAAGGAGGCCAGCGGGCATTTCATCCTGCAGGGGCTATATTCCAACTCTTCCACTTTATGTTTCTACCCTCGCCCGCTGAAGGGGACAGGAGGAACGCACCTCTCCGACCAACCGGGCAGCCGTGGCCGGCAGCTCTCCCGGGGAACACCGCTCAGCCGCATGCCCGCAATGCCACCGCCCCCGTCCCGGCTCACCCCTTCCGCGCACACCCACTTCTGGCAGCCAAAACCCCGCGGCGGGGAAACCAAAACCCCAAAGCCCCCCGCCCGCTCCCTGGCCCCGCCGGGCACTGCGGCGGTGCCCCGGGACAGCCCCGCGGGCCCGGCCCCGCCCGGCGGCCCCCACCCAGGCACCT
>VXBQ01017439.1:506824-546471 GCA_013400175.1 Phainopepla nitens
GCCCGGCCCGGCCCGGCCCGCCCCGGCACACCCCCGGCACACCCCCGGGCGAGGCGGGGACGGGAGCCCGCCGCTGTCTCCCGGCCGGGAAGTTCGCACGCCCCGCGACCCACCGCTGCCCGCCTCACGCTTCCCTGTCCCAGCCCGGGAGCACCGTCCCCAGAAAGGAAACGAGCCCGGTCACTGTCCCGGCCGATGGTTTAGGCTTCCCGGCACCATCCCCCCTCCCCACCTTCGGGAGACCCTCACCCTTCCTTTCTACGAGTGAAGCATTCCCCAGCCTCATCCAGCTTATCCCAGCAAGTCTTATAATTCCTTACGGGTTTGTGTCTTCCAGTGGCTGCACATCCGTAAGTAACAATCAGAGTGAGCGTCATTGACCCTGCCGTGTCCAAACGCCTCTCTCTTCACTCGCTATAATCCTGAGTCCCTTTGTGTCTTGGTGGTACTGAAATCTTACTGAAAGCGTAAGATTCATTCCTAGCTTCTGTAGCTTTTTCCCCAGCAATTTAGTATTTTGCCTCCTCTGTGTTCTGGATCACCAGCTGCCCATGAGGCTCAAGGGAGAGCTCAGCAAAACTGAGCAAGGTGCAAGCAGAGCGGCAGGGGTCCTTGCTGGCGGTGCAAGGCTGGCAGCTGGGTTGTGCATCAAGGTGGTGGGTGGCTGCTGAGCTGCAGGTGCTGGCACCAAGGTGCTGGTCACACTTGTGAGAAGGCAGATTTAGGAATTTCATTCCTATCTTCTATAGGAACCCTCAAACCCACAACAAAACTGAGTCTCAATTCTAAAAACAGGGCTTGAGGTTGTGAATGGTCTGTAGCTATTGGACTCCTTAGTGGTATGTGAACTGTGGATGGCTTCAGCAGCAACTCTCACCTTGCCCCAGGGAGCAGGGCATCGTGGCATTTGGGCCACAGGCAGCAAAGCATGAGCATGCACCAGAAAGACAAAGGACACAAAGAAGAAAACTACTGTAGGGAAGTGGGGGCAAGAGCAGAGGCAGAAGAGAGGTGAGTGAGAGGAGGGAGCAGGCAGCAGTATGAGAGCTGCTACAGCCACAACACTTCATGCTGTACACAGGCAACAATGTTTTACCTGTTACTTCTGAGTTCCATCACATCAACATCCCTTGATATATTTTTCCCCCTTAAACCATCACTCATTTGGTTCTAATCTCATTCAAATCCTGTGCCACTTTCCAGCTGGCTTCATCCAATGCCTTCTCTGGGTTTCATTCAGTGCTGTCACTGTGCTCTGGAAGGTCAAATTTACCAGTAGCCCAAAGAGTTTTACAGGGAAACAAGCTGTATGAAACCCACGTTTCCAAAGGGGAAATCAGAGGTTAAATAAATTATCCAGAAGCACTATGAGTCATTTTGAGCCAGGACCAGAGAATATTAATACCCAGTTTGCAAGTCTCTATCTATCCTTTCCCAAGTCTCCAGCATAGCAAGATCTCAAGAGACCACTCACTGCAGCCAGGAATAGTTTTGATGTTGCTGCTGTCAGGATTTCAAAGGAGCTCTTTTACTAAGCTTTGCAAGAGGACTCCCCTAGCACCCTCATTGTCCTCCAAACTGCTTCCCAAAGTTCAACTGAGCCACTGGTTGTCTGTTGAAAGACCTAGTCTTACTGTGTTGAAACTATTGTCATGATCTTGTCATATTAATGTTATTCTTACCTTGTGCCTTCCTCCTCTGCATTATATCAGCCTTTTATCGTGCCCATCATACTTGAATTTCAGTTCTCTGGGCAGGGCTCACCTTTGTGTTGCTTTTATGTGGAGCACATCACACTGACATCTCAACTGCTGAGCAGAGTCACCAGGCAACTTCAGGGCTTGGATGGGTTTTCATTTTTATTCCTACCTGCAGAACAAAGGAGCCAAATTAAGCCCTTTAACTGTTTTTAGGCTTCTGCACCAGATATATCCTGAACACTTAGATGTGGAGCCCCACACTTTGCCTGCAGTCCCCAAATCCCAAGTGCTAGCCAAATCTGAGATCCTTGTGCTGCCTCTGACATAAATTCATGTTCAGCGTGGCATGCCCGTCAGCCTTTGGTCACGGCATCAGTGTAGCTCTCTCCATTAGCTGAGCTCCTGTGGGATTTACCTCCCACACCAGGGGTTCCCTTCCCAGGAATCCCCTGAGAAAAGTCTGTGCCAGCGTCAGGAACCAGGAATGAGACAAGCAGGAGTCGCTGGCTTTGGTCTGCAGTTGTTTATTATTTCTTTATCACAGTCCAGAGCCTTTAGATGGCAACAGGCCCTGCACACTTCAGTGACAATGTGCCAACAAAAAGAACACAAAATGGACGATTCCAAGGATACTTATACAGATACCTGATCCAATTAGGTTTTACAATGTACCTAACACGTATTTATGTTTTTATTTTTCTACCAATTCCTAATTATTTGTCAGTCACGTAACATCTGCATTGTGACTTTGTCTAACCAGTCACTGTGCTACCCAACACTGCAGAAAATGGGGTAGATGAAGAAGGAGGAAGAAGCTGAGTCAACACCCTAAAATCCTCCATCTTGTCTTTCATCTACCTTCCATGCTAAAACCCAAAACCTACTTTTTCACCCTGTGATAAACTACAATATTATCTACTACATACATCACAAAAACTCAACTTCTCACAAAGTCCTGGAAGCTTTTTCCGTGGCCAAAGACTAAAAGCTGTGCTTTCCTGAGAAATAAGACCTCTCAGGACAGGCACAGGAGATATTTCCTGTGTCCTGGATTCCCACAAGCTCCTTTTCCTTTCAATACTGATTTCTGAAGCAATTCCCATGGCAAAATGTGCCACACAGTCATTTTCCTCCTCCTTGCTGTAACGTTTGTGGGCTGTCAACCTCTTCCTTACCCCTTGGCTTGCTCTCCTGTAAAGGCTAGTCCCCAGCCTGCTAGTCCTCTCCCACCCTGCTTTCAACACCTTTTCCCTCATGCCACTCCAGGCCTCTGTGCTCACAGGCTGGACCTCCTCCCTCCCTCCCTCTCCTTTTCAGCATGCTTCCCCTCTCCACAGCTCACACACACGTAGTGTCACACACAAGTGTGATGACAAGGCAAAGAAAGAGGGCATGCAATAATTTGCCCAACACTCGTCAGACGAAGCTGTGGCACAAACCAAAATGCACTGTGTGCTAGGGCTTAGATGCTGTCCCCACAGAAGCCAGTGCCTAAGCAAGATCTTGAAGACCTGGTTAAGAAATGCCATG
Organism: Phainopepla nitens; assembly: GCA_013400175.1. NCBI lineage: Eukaryota > Metazoa > Chordata > Aves > Passeriformes > Bombycillidae > Phainopepla > Phainopepla nitens. Next base: position 510,055 of record VXBQ01017439.1, read on the forward strand.
GGGCAGGGGATAGGCTGTGGACAACAGATATGTAACTAAGTAAACCGTTCATCATTCGTTACTTCCCCTTTTTCCCCATCTCCTTATTGAGTCAAACATTTTTTATCCTCAGAATTTGGGGTGTTTGGTTTATTTTTGTTTATTTACATCTTTTTTGCTTGTGGGTTTGGTGTTGAGCAGCAGCTCTTTCTTTTTCATTCACTCACTTCAAGGGACTTGTTCCACGATATCAACATCCATAGCCAGACTAAAGCCCATCCGGTATTTCCCAGTAGAAATATAAGTGAGAAGACAGCCTACAATCTTCTTATGGCCAGATTATGAAGGTGGGTGAAGTGGAACTTCTAAGTGCCTCTGAAGTGTTTGGAAAGGCAGAAGTTTACGTTGCTAGCACGACAGAACCCCCGAAGATTCAGACAAGCCTCTTAGAAATGCGTCAGTGGTGCAGGAGGTCTGCAGCAAATGGTGTTGTTCATTCTGGGTGGGAGCAGAAAGCCAAACAAACCTGACAGAGCTCTGTTCTCTGGCTGTCTGTACTGACCCATAGCTCAGGAGTGGCATCTCTGTCTGCTGCAAACATTGCCTCATTAAAAACTTCCTGACAAAAAGGTATTCCCCCAGAATTCATCCATGGCCACAGAATGGAAAAGCAAGGCTGAGGTGGAATACACAGTGATTGTGCATCCCTGAATTGTACATAATAAGGTGAGTTACAGAATTTCACAGCCTACTCAGTACATCAGAGGTTTGGAAAGACTACTTCCTATCAGAAAATTATTTTTAAGTCTCTCTATTCATTTTACATAAGTAGAAACGATACCTTCCCTCCCACTGTCCAGCAGTCCTGGATACTTCCCAGCCTAGTTGTCTCACTCCTGGGAAGAAGCTTCTCTTATCATTATGTGGGTTTTCAGGTGGTTGAAGTGTGTTTGGCACAAAACCACCAGCTACAGGATGGTCTTTTAAGACTTTTTAAGTCTTTTAAGACTTTTCTGACAGGATATTTTTTTTAACATGCCTGCATGTATTCCCATGTGGAAGGCTGACTGAAGCTTGAGACTCACACTGATGGTGCAGTCATACAGCTCAGTGCAACTGCTGTTGTCAGAAATGACCCTGACTGCAGCCCTAATGAGACCAGAGCATGCAGACCTCGATAATAAATTCTGAGAAGTTCTATGCCCTCCTGCTGCCCCACTTGAGGCTTACATGAGCCTGGCTAGGCTTCCCTGGACATGGAATCAATGTAAACTGTCTGGCTTGGCTGCTGCAGGTGTGCAGGAGAAGGCCCAGCAGCAGATGTGTTGGTAACACACGGGCTAGATGCTGCTCTTCTTGTCATACTGTGAGAAAAACCAGGAGCAGCCTTAGAAGAGTGAATGCTCTAAAACAGCAGTTCATGACCAGTGGTGAGGACTTGCACCTCAGGATAGCAAAATGGAGGAAGGGGCATACTGGTAGCTGTTCCTTAAAACTCTTCCCAGAAATGGCATCCTTTGTAGGTAAATATAGTTCTACATTCACCTAGTTTGCATCACATGATGACATTTATTTGCCACCAAGAATTCCTAAAACACTACCTTGTTTAGCTTCACCCTTTTGTTTTGGTAACCAGTTTTTGGAATACAGGGATAATAATACTTCTCACATTTGTGAAGTCCCTTAAGGCCTGCTATTAAAAATCAGGAATGGCTGTTTCACTGTCTCTGCTCTGGCAGGAGCCAAGTACTTCTGTGCTCAGTCCTGTTCTGCCATCCTCCAACAAGAAGCCCTGCTCAGAAATCCTTGCTCAGACAGTGTTCCCAGTGAAGTCAATGGGAGTTTCCTGCGTGAAGAGTGATGAGCTGGGTCCAAACTAAACACCCAACTAATAAACAGAGCAGGAAATAGCTGACTGCACCATTTTTAAGCTCTGTGCTTTTACCTGACTCAGACACGCTGGCATCAAGAAGGATCCTGGGGGCAGGATGCGACCCAAGGGAGGAGAGGAGATCCCGGGTTATGGGGAGGCGTGTCTGTCCTCCTCTTCAGGAAAATCTTTGGCAACAGTGTTAAACCTTTTCAGCTAGGTGAGTGCTGCTTGGATAGGTGAGCTGGTAGGTCGACTATTATCTATTGTCTGCTTAACAATAGCCTACACATACTGGGGAAGTTACAACTGACTAAGAGGAAAATCACCTCCCAGCAGACACTGAAAACAAGCTCCCACTTTACTCACAGAACATGAGCAATACAGAGTACAGGGTTCTCACACTGAAACTCAGGTGCCTATGTTTAGACATGTAAATAACATAGCACTAAAACACCTGGATTGGAAAGCCCTTTAATTTTATTTATGTATGATTTTGCAAAGAGGGAAACAAGACTTGCAGATGTTTTTTGAAGTAAAATAAATGGTGTACATCTGACAACAGCAGTGTGGGTTAAGGAGCCAGAATAGATTTTCTGCATGAGAAATTCTTGACTGTAAAATAATAGAGGCAAGAAAAGGGTATGTATATATCTTGACTTTCTAAATTTTTTTCTAGAGAGGTTTTTTATGTTCTTTCCAACCTATATTTGTCACTTACCTTCTACAGTATCGATGATTGCTTTTGGCCAGATTACAGGCAGACACTAAGGTGGGAGCTTAGATGATGTATTTGACCTGGATTTATTTCAAACTCTGCAATTGTACTCAACTGAAGCCACAAAGGACTCAATACTTGGAGGAAACATACAATTTTAATTATGGAGATGGCACACCAGGTTGCCTTCAAAAATATCTGCTTGTCATGTTGCTTTGCAAGAGCTACTGAAAACACATTGAGGCAGCTCAGGCACTGACATGCAAAAATAACTGAGGTTTGTTTTTATGATTCCCCTACCAGTAATAGAAAGAGCTTGTAAATGAAATGGCCATTAATTTTCATGAGTGCTTTGGAAGAAAGAGCAATAAAATCTATTTCTCCACCATTTTTCATATTTCCTTTTACAGCCTGTGGCCTGAGCCAGCCTAGCAAAAGCAAGTGGTTGATCCCTGGCAGATCTTGTATTGCCAAATAAATGATGCCAGACTCAGACCAAGGAGATCAGAAGTTCTTTGCCAGCCTTGGCATTTTAATCTGAAATTTCTTTGCTTTGAATAGAATGCTTTCCTCCTACAGTCTCCTCTCATGCAGTACAAGGCAAGTCCTGTAGGTGCTGGGGGTAGTGCAAAACTGCACTCAAGAGAACAAAATTCCAGTGAGATACCTATACCCCCAAGAGAATATGTAAATGGCATACATAGGCAAAGTGAGATAAAGGGGAATCCTTGTTCATGTAACATGCACAACCAAGAGCTCCAACTTATACTGGCTCAGTTTTCCTGCAGGAACCCCTTTAGACTGTGGGCCAAAATGAGAGAATGACGACCTGTGACTCCACACTTTCATTTGGGAAGTACATTTTGTGCCCAAGCAAGAAAGCAAGGTAGGCAGAGCTGACCACTTCTAAATGAACAATTAAATGAACTCTTCTACCTTCCAGAAGAATTTAATCAGGGGCTGCTATTACAATGCCCACCTGGGGTAGGGAAAAAAAAAATTAATAGAGGATTCTGCACCACAAGGCACTCTGCAGGCAGGCTGATCAGCACACAGGGTGAGAGAGCCAGGGCTGGGCATGGCTTTGTAAGCAGCCTTTGCTCTGCCCTGGTGGCAGAGCTGTGGCTGACAAGTAGACATTGGTCTGAGCTGAACAGCTCTGATGTGAGTTTGAAAAGGGTAGGTATACCATGTCTCTAACTCAAACTGCAGCTATAGAGAACTGCACTGGTGGGAGCCACACAGTCCCTCCCTGCAGGCAGAGGTCAGGCACTTTCACTGGTGCCCACTGGCATGGGGAGAGCTGGCACGAGGTGCTTGAAGGACAAGTTGATGTATGCTGGCTTCTCTGAGAACCCCTTGGTGGCACAAATCTGGGGAGGCTTTCCCAGGTCACGGGTGGGAAAGCTCTACAGTCATTTGTCTTGCCAATTCTGGATGGCAGCTTCTCCCTTCTGAGTGGGCAAAGGGAAAGGGACCGGTGTTGCTGGTTTCAGGTAAAAGCCCTTTGAGATTTTGCCTGGCTCTTCAGACAGACAGGCATACACCCATACTGATACACAGCACAGGGATACAGTATATCAAGATACAAGGAGGCTGCACCTGTGCCACAACATTCTTGCTCTTCCTGCCAGGAAGCCCAGGCTGAATGATGGGCTTGCTCTCTGTACCTGGCCTGAGACATCTTTCCACTTTCTGTGCACGGATCCACCGACCGTGACCGAGCTCAGAAAATGTGACCCAGGCTTACAGCCCCCCTCTGGGCCCCTCTAAATCAAGGTCTTGTCTTTCCCACCCACAGAGCTCTGCACGAAGAGGATTTCTGCAATCAAACATAGGAAGATGCCTGTGGGAAGCTGAAGTCACCCCTACCATAGTCTTTGCAGGAAGGGAAAGGCTGGAGGCAGCAAAGAATGTTGGATAATGAGCCCACCTTGGGTTTTGATTCTCTGCTCTTCTTGCTGCTTCTCCAGCCACTACCAACCCACCAGCATGCTTTTAAGTCATTTGTGCCTTTTCTTGATCAGGATACCAATTTTTGGTGTTTCCTCACTTCATACAGATGCCTCTGGGAAAGGACAAAGCATCCCTTTGAGAAATAAATTACCATCATGGGTTGGGTTTTTTTCCCCCTCTTTTATCTTCACAGAAATTTCTTATTCAGTTTGCTCAATTCAACAACCTTCTCTCTTTTCACTTCAGGCCTTAAGTTGCTTGCCCTTGATGAACTAGTTCAGTCAAAGCCATGCTTGCTTTACAAATATGAAAGTAGCAGGCACCTTACACCTGCCTACAATAAACAACTATTACTTTTAAAAACAGACCAATACCTGTTACACTGTGCTGTGAAACATTCCCTTTTGCTCTTTTAAGTGGTGAAGGGTGGTGGAACAGCCCAGCAAATGCTCATGTGTGCAGGGAGGGAGGTAACAGGTCCCTTCACCAACAGGACGTGCCACAGCTCTTCCAGCACTGCTTTTGTGCCCTTCAGGTGAGTGCCAAGAACTGGCACACATTCAGGTTACGGTGCCAGCCAGCCATCAGCTAGCTTCTTCACTCCTCCATCATTTTCATTTCACTCAGAGCAAGGAGACAAATGTGAAGGCTGATGGGCTAGATGCTCAGGTTCAGGTCCCCTTCGGCAACAAGGAATTGGTGAAAGGGGTGCTGGGGTGGATGTGAGAGAATTTATTCCTGGTTTAATAGCCCTCCATTATAGCTAAGCCTTTTGCATAAACAGCAATTTGGCTCCCATCTCCTGAACACTGCTCCCTTGTATTAGACTTCCTATAATAGCTCTAATTACAGTTGCAAGCTCTGCTTTTATTTTATGGGAGCCGAGGTAAAGCTGCCCAGTGTTCCAAGTGTTGATCCTCAAGTACAGCCATGTCTGTGAGGCAGTGTCTCCATGCAGAGAGACCTAATGGGCGAGTCACAGCAAAGACCTGCCAGTTTCCTCACTAGCCCTGCCTGCTCTCAGGACTGATCTCTCTTGCAGGTAATTTTAAGCAGCCACTGTGCTACTCTCCTGCCTCTTCTCTTTGTCTTGGCTTGTCAGGATTAGACAGTTTAACCAATGACCCCAGTTGTCATCAATCTCAATATCGAGTGCACCAAGATAATACTGGCACTTCTCTGGGAAGACAGGCATTTATGAAGTATTTGTGAAACCATTTTAGCTAAAGAAGACAGACAGCTCTATTTTGTGCCTAATAGTGTCTGACAAGTGTGGGCACACCCTGGGATGACTTTCTTGTCATCCCAACTAGAAGGTCAAGAGTCTGCGTTTGACAGAGAATTGCCTTTGGCACTCCAACAAAAAAATGAAAACACAGCAGCATCCAGAAAAAAAAACAACAAACCCCTTTGTAAACCAGATGTGCCAGATTTAACATTTCCCAGAGCTTAATTCCTTCTAAATTTTGTAGCTCGTCTTTGAAGATTATCCATGGACCCAACACCAGGCTAAACCAGAAAGTTTAGCTTTTGTTCTTCTATTAGCCATTATCAGCTTACTATTTTAAACATCTCAGGCATGGTGGGCAGTGTCTTTCCCCTTTCCTCTCCCCTCCCCTCCTTCCATTTTCATGCTTTCCCTAGGGACCTCTATGCAATATCACTGTGCATTTCCCTGCCATCCTCAGAATGCAGCTGAGATCCAGTGTGGAAGAAGAGAGCAGGGGCTGACCTCAATCACCACAGCAGTGCTGTGGTTCTGGGGAGAGATCCCAGTCCCACCAGGATGAGAAAGTTGAGTTCAGAAATGAAAGTTCACCAAAAGCTCAAGAGCTCAGTAGTGGGACCATAAGACATATCAGGTAAGCTCTGAGTGTTTATTTCTTTGGCAATGCACATTTCAGCAACTAAATCTGAGCCCACTCCATTGGCAAATGTCAGACCCAGGAGAAAATACAGTTTCCTGCTAAGGTGATAAAGATTATGCCTATAAATGAATTTTGTCTTGGTTTTGAAATGAGCTTCCCTGTTTGCATAAAAATGGACACATCACTGCTTCATACCTGTGCAGAAGAGAGTTACATGTTAGTAGCCAGGAATCAGATCATTTCTTTGCAAGGAAGAGGTGGGAATGAGTAGTTTTTACCATGGGTTTTATGGGAAGAGCTTTGCCAGGGTATGTGTTAAACTTAGAAAAAAAACTCCTTAGGTTTTCCTTCTCTTTGCCATAGGAAATGCTGCAAGTTACAGACCCCAACAGCCACCTTTTATACCAACTGCTTCCACACACTGAAAGGGCACATTCAGAGATGCTGCAGCAACCAGCTGTGGTCCACCCACACTTGACTTTTTGACCCTTTTTGAGGCCAACCTACTGCTGCTTTCAAAGGCTGGATGGTTTCCAGAAGGACCACACCAACCCAGGCATTGGAAGGGGGGAAGGAGAGAAGAAATCTTTGGGTTTCCTTGCTTCCTTTTTAGCTCACACCAACTCATTGTACAAAACACTTGAGGCAGTGTACCTGGAAAGACCCTTGTGGAGAACAGAGCTGGAGGTAACCCTGCTCCAGCAGGTGCCACTGGATGGTGCTGTATGGAGAGGAGCAGAAACAGCTGGGTTTGCAGCTAATCTGAGCCTCAGCAGCTTTTGTTTTCAAGCTGGATCTTTTTGGCATGCAGAGCAATGTGCATGAAATCCGTGGCCATCTGTGGGGCTCAGGCAGAGAGCACTGTGTCTTGCCCCTCATCCTTAGCTGTGGGCAGCCCTGGGGGGAAGCCTGAAAGCACAAAAGGGTTCAGCTGACAGGAGGGCATCAACAGGAGCACCCAGCAGGCACTGAAAACCAAGGATGGAAGAATTTCATGAGAGAATGTCCTGGCAAACCCACTGCTGGTTTAGGTAGTCCTAGGAGTTTGGCTTTTGTTCGTTAACTTCCTCTTCTCCTCTGCCAAAGGATAAGAAGGGGAGGAGGGAGGTGGCATCCAGGTCAGGGTAAAGAGGGGATATCTAGATCAGCCCTCTTCCTGAGGATCACAGCCCCAAGCAAGGCTTCTTCAGGCTCCAAAGCAGGCAAGAGTACTTCACAGTCGGGGGTCATCACTACTTGTGGCCTACAGTTCCACAGGATTCCTTGCCTAGTCCTCTTTCCATGGCCTGGTGGGTTTTTCTTTCATGCTGTTTAACCATTACAGACCCCAGCATTCAGTTTTTTCCTGCATTAATCTTTCAATCAAGCCAGTCTTCCTTCCAGCCTGTGTGGATGGGGTAGAGTAAACTCCAAGAGATCCTGATGGTGGTTTTCAGGAGACAGTCATTGGTTTCACAGCCTAAGAAGGCAGGTTACTTCCAGTAACCTCTGCTCATCATGGATAGCTCAGAACTGATCAGGCATGTAACCAGTGCTTGTTTTCCTCTGGCAGTGAAATAGCAGGTAAATCCCATGTGCTCTGCCCAGCACTGCACACTCCCTCTCATGGGGTAACCGTGGCACAAAGAACACTGTGCCAGTTCCCACCAGGTGCAAATTTTCCAGGTGCTCCTTTCCAGTCAGTGGAGCAATACCAGGCTGCTCCTGCAAAAAGCATGACCTCCTAGGGAAAATAACCAACCCAGGAACTAGAGAAAACTTTCTGTTAAAGTTAGCAGGTATACACAGTGGTACATGGCTGAGGGGGTAAGAGCATTCCTATCTCACTACCTAAAAACTCCTTCACTGAATTCATTAATCATTCTTATCAGCATCCCTTTTGTTCCTGGGCTATAAGAGTACTTGAACTAAAAGTTTCTCAAGTCCAAATCCACTTTAAATGATGAGTATCTCTGAGGTCATAAATTACTGCAAGCACTTGTTATGTTAGCCACATGAAAGTCTTCAGTGGAAGTGCAGTGACCCCAAGAAAGAGCGAGATTTTACTAAAGATAGCTTTTGTCTGATCTCTCTGCAACCTCCCAGACAGGTAAATATCTTATAAATATCTTATAAGGTGACTGTGTAGTAGATAGAGAAGAATTGGCATTTTTCCTGTTAGAAAGAGGCTGGTGCTTGAAAACTGGACTAAACTTTATTTTGCTTTATAATTTCCTAATGTTGGTGCACAGAGAAACCATTGTATGGAAAACCAAACAGGGAGCATTCTGATATCTTTGAGTACATTTTTATTTTCCTTCCCTCTGTAATTATCATAAATGTTTTGATATTTATTATTACAACTGCTTGTACAGTCACTTGTAGACTATCCTCATTTGGGTATTCATTGTTGTTTTGCTGGAATTTATTTATTTCACTGGCATACATAGGTATGAGTACATATACATGTATGCATATATAAAAGCTACATAATGAGAACCAACTGGAGTCAACATATTTCAGCTAATTACTTATTAATATAGTTTGGGAAATGAGTAGTTCAAATACTGGTTAGCAAAAAGAAAAAAAATCTAGTAAAAAATTACAAGTTCAAGATTTATCCTTACCTACTTTAAAATACTAAAAACCCCACAGTAATTGCTAAAGAGTACAGATAAGACAGAGAAGTTAAACCTCTGTATGAAAAATTATTTATGTGGGGAAAGCATGTGCATGTTCTAAAGTAAAAATACTGTTGGAGGAGGAACAGTTAGACTTCTAGAAAGATTAACTGCAACTTCAGCCTTCAGGTCAGCTTTCAACATCCCAATGGAATCAGAGACTTCTGAGCAACTTCTAAAAGCAGGCAAAAAATTGTCACCTACAAATTTAATTTACTTTCCAGGGATACATTTCTGACTCTCAGATCTTCCTATCCCACTGGCAAACTGAGACAATGGTAACCAACATTAGTTGGTTAACCTAGTTTAACTACAGTTAACATAGTTTTGCACTGCTACAACACATCCTACAAGAATGGCCATCCAAACTTGATTGCCTTTGCACAGTAATGTGCTCCTCAGCAAATTATACAGAGTTCTGCTATGGAAAATTTGACATCATTTTCTTGATAATAACTAGAATAAAATATTCACATTTTGTTCAGGTGAGGGAATTAATATTGTCTTGAATAAATCTTTGGGGGATTTTAAACTTTTATTCAAATACATAAATGCCTGGGTTTACTTCTCCAACATCTGCCATCTCTTTGGCAGAAAAACATCGAGACATGGCGAGTTTTAGTTTCCTAAAATCTTGTTCATTCCTAATGTTATTTGCAACATTTATTCCTTACCTACCCCAAATTAAAACTGAGCTTCCCAAAGGCTGCTCCCCTCACATCTCATCCTGCTGCCCTGCACAGTCACAGCATCTATACCCTCTGTGGGGCAAACAAAGGCAAGCCTCAGAGCTGTATGAAGATGGGAAACTTCCCTGAGCCCTGCACCATGCCTAGGTATTTCTACAGCAAAAGGCTGCACGTGCAAGTGCCCACCTGGGACAATGCCAAGCAGTATTCACTCCTAGTTCAAGGCTGAGGGAGCTATCTCACAGAAGGCTTTAATCATGGAAATATACAGGCACGATCTCACAGGAGGCTCCAACACCAACCCTTACCAGAAAAAGTAAGGGTTTTCCCAGGAGTACTTTGCCCTGAACAAGCAGAAAGCTAAAGCATGTCTGGCATCCAAGGTGCCAAGGACATTCCAGCCACAGAGTTCTGGGGCCCTGGAAAGGTAGAAACCAGTTATCTCCCTGACTAAATGCAGAAATCAGAGTCCATTCTAGAGGAAATTTTCTGAACTTTTTGAGAAAAAAAAAAGTGTCAAGAAATACAATAACATATGGACATCAAACAGAAGGCCCCAGTGCCCTCTGGAAGCCAGCACCTATTTGCATGGGCAAGCAATCCAGCAGGAAGGCCACTGCCTTTGTGTGAAGGGAACCCTCACACACGTTCCTTGAAAAGCAGTGAGCTCGCTCCTGTTGAGCCCTCTCTGGCAGCACGGGGAAGGGCAGTGAGTCACATTCTGCATGGATGACATTCTCGCCAGGAGAGAAGATTGCTGACATCCAAAATTTAGGGAGAGCTGGGTTAAGTTTTGACCAGCTTGCAATAAGTCGAGATGAGTCTGTATCTATGTTATCTGGAGTCAGCTCTGTGGATTTTTACAAGCAGACAGATGTAGCCCAGCTACATGCTGGCCCTTAAATTTAGCAGGATTAAACAGGCTCTAGTGTGGCATTTAACACTTCTACTAGGTTTCTTCATCTCTAGGGTCTACTCCAGCAGAAACCTCAAAGCAGATGAAACTACTTTTCCCCTTATCTAGTTTTATCAGACTACAGTAACCAGAACCATCTCTGCAGAGAGCTCAAAAGAACCAACTCTCTGAAATGATTTTACATATTTTCTGAACTTTCCTAAGCACAATGATGAACTGGGATATATGCTATTTCACAACTAACAACTCATTTTACAGCTACTCAACAACCATATTCCTGGCAAGGTCAGAAGTGTTATAATCATGAGCTATTTTACAACCCAGTGTGGCAGGGACAAAGCTACTGGGTGAGCAGGAGCTGCCTCCCTGAGCCCACGAAGCCAAGTGTCTGTCAGGGTACATCTGATGCACTGAAAGCTGAGAGGTGCAAAGCACTCTGCATGGGCACCCTGAATCTGAGAGAGCTGAACACAATCACAAGTCCTGCACAGCTCCCTGTCCTCCCCTTCAGTTAAGCAGGAAGCATGGCTAATCCTTGGAAGGCAGCAGGGATTGCTCCTCTTAGCCCTAAGAAGCCTCTTATCAAAACCATCCCTGGAAGAGGATTGGGAAGGTCCTTTGGTGTAAGATATCCATGTTGCTCTCCTTTGGCCTAACTTCTTCCCTGGAAAGACATGAAGGAGCAGGAACTCATTGTTTTTAGAAAATGAAGCAGTAGAGGAGGTTTAAGGAAGGAGGTGCTTTTGAGATTTTTTTTTTTCCTTCCTCCTACTTTAGACACAGTAACCTCAAACCTGAAGGAGGGTCCTAGCAGAAGTATTCTTATCCCTCAAAAGACTTCCAATCTCCCAGGTGAAGACAGAAAAAGCAGGAAGAGAAACAACTTGTTCATTAGGACATGCAAAAAGGAAGCTGGTAGGACCTCAAACTCCTCTATAAATCAACAATCTGAGAATACTCAATGCAAAACTCTAGAAATTAATCTAAAATTGAATTCTTCCTTTTAAACCTTCACTTCTGCTATAACTTCCTGTAACTAGAGCTTAGTGGCTGGAAGCAATGAAGAAGGAACAGAGTATTTCCTCCACTCCAGGCTTTGCTGTAAGCCAGATCAGAGATGATGGGAAATGTTCTTCCCCTCCCAAGCTCTGAGATGGGACAAGCTCTCCCCCTCTCATGCACCAAGCAGCATAAAAGGGGAGGAAACAACAGTGCTAGTCTCCAGCTCAGTAGCAGTTTGAACATGTTCATCTCAATCTTTTTTCCCTGAAAGCTATTTTTAAAGTAGTCTATAAGTAGCTTCTCTTTTCTTTGATACTTAATTAGTTCCAATTAAAATAGACTACATTTATGTAGTATTCATTGAAGTGTGAATGGGGCTCATCAAAATACAGTAAATAATCAAAAAATTGCACTTACACTGAAATACATGTGAAAATATCTCCTTCAGACTTCCAAAGAGATTTGGATTATGAATCACAAACGTTCCCCTCAGCATTAGAATCTTGTGAGTCAGAAAGATAGTCATCATTAATCACTTCTCGAGCACTTTTAACAAGGTGGCTCCTGCTTGCTGCATGTTTTCATTCTCACCAGTCATTTGCATAGCACAAAAGGTGTGCCTAGCACTTTAGAGACAATTAACACCAAAATATTTGCTTTGTAGTGTTTACAGCTATATTAAGATCACACAAAAGAAGAAAAATTCCCTTTGTGAATGAAAGAACAGGAACTGCAGCTATGGCAAAGTAGCAAGCTTTTTTCCCTGGTGTGGGATATGCCTGTATTTCTGTATTATTCTTACTACTCACAACTTTAAGCAGGAATGTTTTTACACAATTCCCTTAAGACTTCAAAATTGTTGTAACCATGAAAGTATTTTATGCCATCCCCCTTCTCAAAGGGATAAAAACCACTGTTAGACTGTTTTTGGGGGTGGGGGAAGGCACCCAGTTCTCCACCAAACACTTACACTACTTGCATCAACATGTCTTTTAAGAAGCAGTAACAGAGGTGCCAGCATTGCTGCAACCTGAGTGGCTACTCAAGAGAAAAAAATATCTGGAAAAGAAATACATTTTCCACTCTTAAAAAAAAAAAAAGAGAGAAAAAGATAAGATACCTATTCCATGATTGCCACTTAGTTCAATACATTTAAGCAAAGAATAAGGAAGGTTTAATTTGACAAACTGTGCTGGGAAGAGCAGTCATCTTATCCCCATTGATACATTGGAAAAACCTTCATAATACAACTACCTCTGCACTCCATGGAAAATGGTATATCCTCACACATATCTTTTCAGGACTTCACTCATGCTTTCCTAAACATCACAGCTGTTATTTTGGACTTCAGTGCCACAGAGGAATGCATCAGTCCACAAGTCAGATCAGAGTTACCAAAAAACTGTGAAAGCAATGCAGTTAGAGACAGTTTCAGAAGTACTCTGTCACAAGCAGTTTATTAGAACTTCACTTTGACAATAAATAAGGTTTTCCCCAAGCAATCAAAATGTAATTATTTAGAAAGTTAAACAACGCAAATTTTCACAATGCAATTTTTTATATACACATATTTTACTGTACTTTACACACCAGTTCATCCAGAGCTGTACAACAGTAGGATGTCTATTTTTTTTTTAATTCACACAGCAGGAGACTATCAAGACATGTCTTTAATCTGGAAGCTGTGTGTGCAAAAGTAACCCCAAACCACATCAGCTCCAGGCTGGATAGTCCAACTGGTATGACTGAATCTCTGTTCTTTAGACTAGCTGCTGAATTCAAAATTGGATGTAGGGCTTACCCAGGAGAAATAGTGCCTCTTGAGAGTTATGGTTTTAAAGGACTAGTAAGCTGCTCAACTGCAACAGTGTGATGTAACCATTTGTAATTTACAGTGCTACTGCACAGCCTGCTCTGTCTTCAACACAAGTGGCACAGGACAAACTTCTGTAAAAAATGATAATTTTCAATGTTGTAAATCTCTAATAGTAAATACAAACTTTGCACTTAACTGTTAACTGTGAAAACATCTCTCAGGTTTGGTCAAATGAATTAGCATTTCTTCACTTAAATACTTAAGACATTTAATATGCCTCAATAATACTTTCTAGATTTTGACATTCAAAATTAACTTCAAAAGAATGCTCCCGTTAAATAAAGCGCCAAGATTTCCCCACGTGTTTATTCCTTAAAGAAAGTCTATGAAACACTAGCTATTTTTTAATCATTAGTTCTGGTAAGAGTTGTAATTTCAAAATAAAATTTAATTCTTATGGTTTGATCAAAGCCACGTTTCCAAAGTGAGCTTTACATGTTCTGTGCAACATCCCATTTCTTTAAGTGCAGAGGTACAGGTCTCAAAAGTTATGCAGCTGCAATCGAGTTGTCATCTGCTTGACGACCCTGAGGCTTTAAGAAAATAAAGACAGAGAATTAAAAACAAAACAAAACAAGCCACTCAAACAAATTCCCCTCAAAAAACCCAAACCCAGCCAAAAACCCCACAGTCAGACAGAAAAGACAGACTGCTAGGGAACTAACTCTGCCATACACTGTGCTGTCGATGCAGCTCTGGTACCCAAGTGTAGCATTAAGCTTATTCTACTTCTGAAGGTTTCCACGAGTGGCAAAAACAGAGGACATCCAACTGCAATTTCAGTTTGGCCCTGTGAGTGCTTGGTAGAGGCCTCAGCTCCTCAACTGCCCTGTTAAATGCCTTCTGCACACACATCTGCACAGGCTGGCACGAGGCCTGGCTGATCAGAGCTCTGAGCATAACTACAGTATAGAGAGCTGACCACTATCAATGTGTAAAACAGGAATTGGACTGACAGTTTCTTGGAGGAATTTTAAGCAACATCACTAGAGATAGGAGAGAGCAAGGAAGAAGTTTTCAAGAAAAAAAGGAATCCCTACAATAAGGTTTTCTGAGGTTCTGACAACTCCAAAGCAAAAGCAAAGAATTCTGAAGCTTGAGAGTTCACAGCAGTTTCATGAACACCTCACTTTTTCTCAAAAGTGCCTCTTCTATTTATTTAGGAGGATACCCTGACAACCTGTCTTGAAGAGCCAGTGACTGCCAGCATACTCAAAAAGTAAGTTGTGCCTATTTCTTTTGGTTAAAAGCAAACTGAAATAACTCCAGGCCTGTTTCCTAGAAACATGATTACAGATGTCTGAACAAGTCTATCTCAAATCATATAAACAAGTCTTTGGGCTCTTTGCTTGTTTATAGTCTGAATAAAAAGTGAACAAAATATTCTGTAGAAAGCAGCAGTGGAGTGAGAAAGCACTGTTTTGGGCAAATGGATTTAAATGTTCTTAAGAACAGATCTTTTCATGGCATGATCTTCACGGCATGATTGAACTGTCTTCCAAGTTAGACCACTTAGGAAAAAAAAAAATCTAGACTAATTCACTGACAGAATGTCTTTTTAGAAGTTATTCAGGGAGGGTGTGGGATGCTACAGTGTCTCTGAACCTAGTCATATGAGTTGCTCAAACACTTTTTTCAGAAGTGCTATGAATTCTGGTATTAAAAGTATTTGAATATTTAGCTCACTCTACTATGCTCAAAATAGAGGCAATTTTAAAACTCATTTTACAGAGTGAGACATGGAACTTAACAGGGGCATGACAAGCACATTCAGTTTGTTCATCTAGTGATGATACTGCACTGAAACAGATTTCCTAAAGATTTTGGCTGAGAACACCAATGCACAGCACGAGATTTTTCAAAGCAAGTAACCCTGTTACAAGCTGGCCATTTCAGTCTGCTCAGAGACCCTCAGCTTTGAACACAGCTGAGGTGGCTGTCCCCAGAACCTGAGCAGCCCCAAGGGGAGCCTTTTGAACACAAGTGACTCCTCAGAGCCTTACCTTTACAAAAATGTGCGTTGGTATGAAACGCCTGAGCAACTGATTGGTGAAGTTTGGGAATCGCAGCAGGTTCACGTGAAGAGAAGGTAACTGCTGATAGCCAGCCATCAGGGGATAGAAGTTATAGAACATCTCCTGCTGTGTGCCAGGAAGGATTCTTAGTCGGATCTTCAAAAAAAAAAAAAAAACAAAAGAAAAGAAAAGAAAGCCACAACCACGGGTAAGTTCTGTGTCTCAAAGCTCTGTCGATTTTTCTATTTATGCATTGGTTACTTTCTGAAGCTGGAAATAATGCAACTAATTTCCAGTTCTAGTTAAACACCTTGTTACCCATAAATGACATGATAAACAGCTCCTAGACAGGCTTCCATCTAGCCCTTTTTAAAATGGAGTCTGCATTCATATATTCTTCCAGACAGAATTCACCATGCTTTGAACATCTAAAAAACAGTGAGTTTGTCCTCTCTGTACATCAGTGTAAGTCTAATCAACGTATTCTTCACTGTCAGATCAACCAGCAGGATCAGTGGATGGGACAATTCTGTACCTGTTTGAGGCCAGAGAACATGAAGGCGTCACTGGGTTCCACAGACACCTCCACATCCTGGACTAAATTGGTCTTATTCTGCAGGTGATACCTGACAGGTAAGGACTCTCTGACTCGACCAAATGATGGCAGATCTTTGGAAAGAAAGTAAGTACAGAACACATCTTCAAATTCCACTCAAAAAAGAAAAAAAGTCCATTGCAAAAAGCAGTGAAAAGTTAAGAAAAATTATACAAGAACTAGGCATCTAAAGCACTTCTGACAAGTCTTTTTTAGAAACAGATTAAACAGCAGAACACAGCTGCATTACAGTTTTTCAGTACCATGTTTCAACACCTAGTTATGAACCTCCCAGCTGCTAACACTGCCCAAGAATACTAACTAGGAAGTCACTTCCATTGCTGCTGACTATTTTCAGCTTAACCAAAATCTAATCAGCTACTGTCAGGAAGCTCCTTCAAAGTGTAACAGGATAGGAGGATGGTGGAAGAACCTCAGTACAAATGAAACCAAACCTAGGAAAGCCCTGAAATTATGTGTTAGGTGGGCATTTCAATCCCCCTCTGCCCTTGGGCAGGTGAGGGGCTAGCAGAGAAACTCCACCTGCCAACAAGCATCTCCAGCTCTCCAGTCTGTTTCTTCCTGGGATGCACCCAGAATGTGAGTGGATGGAACAACTGTTGCCATAGGCATCTAGAGAAATCTGTGGTGAAGGCAGCATCAGTAGAGCTAACTCCAGTCTCTGTGCTGCCACATAACACAGGTCAAGTATTATGTCAGCTCCACTGACAGCTTTTAGGAGAACACATTTGTGTAACCACCTTCCTCCTCTTTCCTTCAGGGCAGGGAAACAAGAGTAAGCCTTGAGGCAGTTTCTTTCTCTACCTCCATAATATTCAGCACCACTTTTCTGTATTTTGCTACAGTAAATTGAAGCTCTGCTGTAAAAAACGTGGCAGTCTTAAGAATTCTAATTGGGACGTGTATGTTGCCAAATTAATATTACCTGCATTAACATGGAGGGGAATGCTCTCTACAATCACATGTGGTAGAGTGATGACTGTGTTAACAACAGGTACACTTTCCACAGGTGAACTTCTGCAGGAAAAAGTCAAATGCAGACCATGTTGAATATTATACTACATAAAGTATCAAGTAAGTGTACAAATTAAGTAGTAATTAGTAGGTCCAAAATCTAGACAGTGCTTGTCACAGGAAAATACAAAACTCCCCCCCACAACCAAAAAACACAAACCCAACAATTTACTATCATTCCTAAAAACAAATCAGCTTACTTCCTCTCCTTATCAAGGCCAAGAGATGCTTACCTCTTCCAAGAAATTATGTAAGATCCAGTTGCCACTCCACTAGCATTAGTAACAGGAGGACATCGAAGGCAAAAGCACTCACTGGCACTCTCACCTGTCTGTAAAACAACTATCAGCAAGATTTTGTTTAAAATCAAAGCACAATAACAGCCTAAGCCACCAAGGCTAGAAATGCAATATGACACAAACACAAGCATTCAGTCAGAAAGGCCTTCAAAGTGCTTTGCAAAGTGTACCTACATAATGTATAAATCCAACAGACTGGGAACTATTCCAATACATGAAAGGGTAGCACACAAATATATCACTTTAATTTCTGAACAGCATTATCATATCTTTAATGCATCCACAGAATGAATAATTGCAAATTTAGAGCTCAAACACACACAAAAAGCCAAATAATGCCAATTCAAATTCTACAGTTCTACAGCAGATTCCAAGACATCAGCACAAGATGCCTCTGATGCTTGAAAATTAAAATGAACAGGGACACATCCCCTCTCCCCCTCAAATGGATGAGAGCTGGGGAAGAGAAGGAATACAAGAAAAATCTACTGCCTTTTCAGTGAAACTGAGTTCTCATTTTTATTTTTTCTCCACTCAAATAAACTAAAAAAAAAAATAGTGCCTTTTCATGTAGAGAGTGATTTTTAAAAAGTACTAAGAAAATAGGTTTTGGTCTTTCAAAGTTTTTCATTAATACCTAAAAAACCCCCATCAACCAAAAGATGGACAGCTGAACAGTTGATACCTACAGGATTCCTATGTCCTGGCACTTAGCTCTTTAGAGGCATCAACCAGAAGCCATAAAGCACAAGGTGCCAGAGCTGAAGATGAAATACCATCGTTTGAAGACTAGAGGACCTGGGAAATAATTGCTTTTTGCCAGGCAACCCTTGAATCAACAGAACAAGTAGAGCCTTGCAAGTCCTTGATTACACCAGTGGACAGCTGCCCCACAGTCAGGCAGCCATCCCAAACAGCAATTGGATCCAAAGTTTTGACAGAACACATAAATCCCATCTCTGATGCCACAAATGCACAGACAATGTTTTGTTGGAAGAATCTGGATCAGCTCTACTTCTAAGTACTTCATTTACTTAACTTTAAAGGTAACACACTTCAGTTTTAATGGTTGAAATCTTCAAGATAACTTTTTAAAACGTAAGTAATAAGTTAGTAAACTGTGGTAATATTAAAAAAGAGATGGCTATACTGGTTATTCTTTATAACCTACCCTTTCTAGCTTCACATTTTTCAGTTTTGTGACTGCAATCATAGACATGGATCACTGGCCTTTGGATACTGCCTCTATCACATGGTAAAGTGTTTGCATTCCAGAAAGTATATATGGCCCAGAAACACTGGAAATATTGAGTATCTTTTCATATGGATAACTAAGAAGCTGCATTTCAGAAGTACTTCAGGTGCTTTCCCTCATGTCTATTTTATTTAGAATTTTGTTTACCATCCATCCTCCAAGTCTATTTAGTTGACCTAGTGAAGCAGAACTACATTTTAAAACTTGCTGCTGTCCAAGTTGTATTCTGGCAAGCAACCAGAGTACCAAGTAGCTTTCTTCTACTTACAGTTCTACAAGCAAACACTATTTAAAGTGTCCCCCCCCTTTATTACTCCAAATTTATGCAAAAAGTGTCCTCCTGATAGAGGACATACTCTCAGAAAAACTTACCATTCTCCACATAAGATTCCAGCTGATCTACTGGGGTCATGGAAGCTGACAGCTGTAACTGGCTGGTTACAATAGTGAGAGGCCAAGGAGAGGCACTCAGGATGTCTGTCATCAGCAAAAATGGGATATCTGCAAATACTCTGTCCAAGTGCTCCAGCTGTCAAGACACACACACACAAGCTCTGACCATTTCTAACTAAACAGGGTGTGACTCCAAAGAGCTGTGATTCCAAAGAATGAACAGCTTTTAAAACACGTACCTTTGTGGAGACAAATTTGACAGCAACATCAAAAGGAAATACTGTGTCTATGGTTACAGTTTCATCCTTTAGAGGCAACAAAAGGGATGGGGAGAGGAAAAAAGTTATATTCAGCTTAAGGCCTGGCTATTAATGTCAAAGATTATTAATGCAAAGTTACTTTTAATCATTATTTTGACCAAGTCCCCAGAGAAGAACATATATTTAAAGATATTTACAAATAAATATAGAAAACTTTTCTTCTGCTAATAATTATGGAACTGCTCATGCTAAAAAGGGATATCATACTGCTGATTTAGCATTTATTCTGTCTCCTGGAAAGGGTTCTAAGATACTCCAAATTACAGCTTTTAGAGTATTTCTTGCATGTCACAAATTTATCTGTATAAAATGCAAATGCTGTATACTTAAAACCTACCCGGTGACACCTGCAGAGGATTTCTTTCCCCTCAACAACAGTGTTGATTAAATAAGAAATGTAAAACAGAAACATTCTTGCACCAACTGTTCCACAACGGATGTAGATTGGTTTTTCCAGCTGCAAAATAAAGAAGACTGTATGAGCTAAATCTAAACTACATTAACTAGGCCCAGAGCTGTCCACAAGCTGTTAATCATCTGACTTTGTCCCACAGGGCAACAGCAGAATGGACATGACTTTGACCATAATGTATCTCCTACAATGCACAACTGGATCATGCAGCAAATTATTTTAACTGCAGCAGCACAACTCCAGCTGCTTCACTGGATTTGTTTGCTCCAGATGCTTGTCTGTTACTTAACAGTACAAAAAAAGAACCGTAACTGTGTAATGTATGACATAACCAACTTCTAACTCACTAGTCACAACTTGAGTTTAGTGCATATTTGATCCTCTACCATCTTGAATCACACTTGCTGACTATCATCTTCTGCCCATCAAGCAGAGCATTTCATTAGCAGCTGAAATTAGCCTCCTTATTTCATATCTCCCAGCTGTATCATCAAACCCAGAACACACCTTATTCTCCAATTTAGCCCAAAAGGTGATCTCATTAAAGGAATACCAAACTAGATGTAAAAATAGGCAAAATATGCCAGAAGCATTTAATTTATTGGTTCAGAGATCAGAAAGTAAACTGAAGTCCATCTAAGAGAGTCTTTTATTAGTTGGTCCCTATTTTCTTGAGTCTGATACAGAAGTAAAGTTTTAAAAGCCTTGACCTTTTCCCCTGGTTGCAAGTCTCCTACAGGGATATCAGGAAGCAGTGCAGGAAAAGAGTCATCACATACATCTGTTCCATGAAGAGTCACCTGAGTTTTCTGAGTCAGGTTGGCATCTTGCCCTAGGGTTAAAAACAGTGTTCATACCCACACAGGCTCACATCACTAAAGCATGAAAGCAATAACTAAAAAATAAAAATCTCAGAAAGCAATGCATGAGGAATTAACACAGTTCATTTTGTTGAGAGAATCTTTCAAAAGTACCAGCAGAAGACAGATTTGCCAACACCTCAAAATTTTCCAAGTTGAAGTGTTTGCACCCTTGCAAGTTTATTGTGTCATCTCTTTGGGACAGGGGAAAAAAAATCTCAAAAATCAGAATATATCTAGATGTTCTCCACCACCTATGTAACGCAACAGGATTATGTGATCCAAGTTTCTCTTGATAGTCTATAATGAAATAGAAGGAAGTTTCACTGTTCTGTGATTCTTTTGTTTTCAAGAACATGGTTTAATGATTTCACATATTTTTAAAACTTTTCTTTCAAGTCAGTGTTGAAAATACATAAAAAGAAATGTATAGATGTTAAATGACACCATTCTTTAGTCAGAGCTTAACTAGAATAATGGCATTACTGCAATTAATTATGTGGGATAATTTTCAAAGCAAAACAAGCCACATCTTGCCAAAGAATTACTACTGTGGAAAATACATCACCTTCCCTATAAATGAAATGTCAGATTTCAATTGTTCTTTTAATGCAATCAGCAAACCAACACTGACCTTGCATATCACATGTTCAAGAGATTAGATCAAGGAAAAAAAAAACCTAAGAAAAACAAAGACCATATACTAAACACTGCTTCAGGAGCCAAGCCCAAACATCCAATTAAACAAGTTTCAAGAATACTCCACTGACTTTAATGAACCATACAACTCTAGAGAAAATAAGGTTCTATTTCAGAACACACAGAACATATAGCATTCTATATGCTAGTGGCTTAAAAATATTTTTGTCTTTCAGTATAATTGCTACAAAGAGGCATACTGCATATAACATTTGGGCTCCACACACTGAAAAATGTGTGCAAAAATTGTTTCAGCAATATCTTCACATACAGATAGCTAGCACTTAGATATTTGCATGTTTTTCCTTTGCTTTCTAAGAAACACTGCTTCGGTGCTCCATTGTTCCCCAAATTTCAAGTGGTTTAAAAACCAAAACATGCCGTCCAGGGCAGAGAAAACAAAACAAAACAAAAAAAAAACCCAGCAGGCTGGGTGTGAGAGAAAACCCACAAAGTCTATACGCAGAAAACATTTATCTAGCACTGTCTGGTGCCTTCAGCTCAGCAAGAAAATGATCTCTGTTTGGGGAAAAGAAATATTTAGTTACAAGCAAATTGAATAAAATGTTGGAAAGGAATACAAAAGCTTTCACATTTTCTTTCAAATTTGTAAAGATTTATATTCTGAAAATACCCATGTAAGCACCACAGACAAGCAGTGGTTAAAATAATCCTAACTGAATGAGTCTGTTAGCTGTAGTTCTTACCACTAGTATTTCATCATTCCCAACTTTCACTTTGGTGTGGCTTTTAATTACTGCAAGAAAACAGTTTACTGTACTTCTCTGCATTGCATCCACAAAAAGAAGTCAATTGTGAGACTGCTGGATTAAAGGAAAATAACCCCAAATACCTGGCTTTAAACCTGCTGTGAGCTTGACATCTTTGGCCACTGTGTCCTCATGTGACTGGACTGTCACAATCAAACAATACATTTCATTAGTCAGGGCAGGAGGTTCATGACGCAGCTGCACAGAAATGTTGGGCACTCTAGAAATAATCCTTTAAGAGAAAAGACTCAGTTATTGTTATCTATTATCTATCTATTGTTATCTTTCTTAAATAACTTGCTTTTAAGCCTAGTTTAAAGGAGGCTATTGCTTAAGAAAGTTCCCCCAACTGGTAGCTTATATAACTAAGAGATGTGAGACTCCTGAGCAACTCAATGGTGTGGGGAGACCTTTCATTGACCAAGAATTTGGACAACTCAGGCTTGACCCAATTAGTCTAACTGCAGCCTAACTGAGGCCTGCAAGGGCCTGTAACCTTGAAATAACCTTGAGAGGACAGAGCCATGAAGGCACAAATAGCCTAACCTCTGTTTTGCCCATCTGTGATTTATGCCAACAAAAGAATAGTTTAGAGAAAAATTGAAAAACTAACCAATTAGGTAGAATGTTCTTCAAGAAAGAATGTGAACTATTTTATCATATATAAGAAATGAATGTAATGACTGAAGGGAAGACGCCATTTTACTGCATCAGTTAGAGTAGCTCCTCGAGATGCAGGAGCCTGCTTCACCATGGGAACAACCCAATAAAAAAAAAATTAATAATAATAATTAAAAAAAGAGCCCAGTTTGGAAGCCCAGTTGCTCACATGGTGTTTGCCTGAATGGTCAAAGTGTCCCAGTGCACTTCGTTGTCCGGAAGCTTCGGTCGTCGCCTGAAGGAGCGCGCTGCCTGCAACGCTTCCTGAGAGGAGCAAGCATCTCCCCCTCCTCCCCTCCAGCTCAGCATCACACAGCGGCCAGACTCACTCCCCAGGATCAAATCCACAGAAGTGATCTGATGGAACACAGATTTAAACACCTATTGGTCAGTCTTCTGACCGCCTGTTGGAGGAACAGAGTTTTCCAGCAGACGCAGACGTAATAAATATATGTACCATCAAAAAGCTCCCCACAGCTTGGAGACTGAGGACCTCACCACCCCAGGATTTCATTTAATGAAACAGCAGTGGAAAAAGTAGCCATGTTTCACTTGCAAGCAGTGTAACAGTTTGTAGTTTTCTACCCTCCCATACTACTTTTTAAGTATTGCATATATTAAAAAGAAAAAGAAAGTTTAAAAATGTCTCGAAACAATTCTGCAATTTTTGTGGTTTTCGTCGTGTTTTGTCACTGTCAATAGTTTCACTCACTTTTGATGCTCAGTTTCAAGAATTCAGACATTCAGAACTGCAGTGACTTTTTAACTGGTGCCAGATCAGGGGCACATTGTAGCTTGAGCTCATTACATGTTACACTAAGAAGGGTACAAAACAAATGGACAAACCTCAATCTTCTTTCCTACATCTTCAGTTTTTGCAACAAATTTGAAAGAGAACTTTCTTGTTTTGCCAGGCACTAAGCACATTGTTCCTTGTGATGACTGCTCTAGAATATCACTTTTCTGATAGGCTTCTTCTACAACACAGTACTGGTTGTAATCCTACAATGGAGGAGTGGGGAAAGTGTTGATACATTCAGACAGAAGACATCTCTAGAGAGTAATGGCAATAAGCAAATATAAAGGCTCTGTGTTACTGGATCAAACTGAATGGGTTTTTCCTACTTTTCACAATATCAAAGTTACACTAGCAAGTAATTACACTGCCATTCTTTGACATAAGATATCCATTATATTAATATAACTTCAAGAATCACAAGAAATAAGACATTAAAATGATCCTTCTGAAACTTTAGCAAGCTTCATTAAAAAAACCCAGATATGACAGAAACTGATCAAACTGCAGTTCAGAGTCTTATTCCAGCATCAATATACTTGTCAAAAACAATAGATAGTGCATTAAAAACCCAAACAT
Organism: Phainopepla nitens; assembly: GCA_013400175.1. Taxonomy (NCBI): domain Eukaryota; kingdom Metazoa; phylum Chordata; class Aves; order Passeriformes; family Bombycillidae; genus Phainopepla; species Phainopepla nitens. The sequence goes on from VXBQ01017439.1 coordinate 534,277, forward strand.
CTTTCAGTTAAAGTATTAACATAATTTTTGAAAAAAGCTTTTGATCTTTTTTTTAATGTTTAAAACCAATAAAATGTTATTTCATTCTTATTATCAGTTTCTATCACTAGGTCAGAGATATTTAGAACAGAGGTACCTGATTATTGAAACTGATGCAGAGCTTAGAAAATCTGATAGGATGAGGACAATCAGCTCTCAAGTATATATCAAACTGCACAGGAACATCAACATGAAAACTAGGAGCAAGAAATTTTGCTTTGCACTGTACTGGAATTAAAAAAAAAAGAAAAGAAAGAGCAAAAAGAAACAAGAAGTAGCTGTCAAACAAACTATAACATTAAGTTCCAGAAGCACACTCCTGAAATGACTGTGGCAAGAATTGTTCTGTGTATACTCTTACAAGTCTGCTTTGCAAGTGGACAAATCTGGTCACTAACAGTGTTACAGAAAGCCACTTTTCAGCCCTTGGCCAAAACCTTGGCACAGGAGAGGAGATGCAGATGTCCAGCAGAAAACAGACAGTCCTATACACTTGCATGTCACTCATGCCCCCTTTTCAATAGCAAATATTGCTTTGCACACATTCTGCCCTCTTTCCTCAGAGTCCTACTCCAAAGCACACCAGAATGTCAGAAGTCTTTCAAAAAGCAGGAATTCTTCAGTAATCCACATCAGGGATAAGAGACCACTGACTTCTCTCATTATTTCTTATCTTGTTGATTCAGACAAGGAACAGAGCAAGGCTGGCCCACTGCTGTTAGTTTTAATACACCCTTCATATTTTCATCCTAATCAGTTATTTTTGAGGTATAACTACATTCAGATTTTTGATCTGGTGTAAATTTGCTTTTTTACTTACCAAATGGTATAAAATCTTGGACTTCTATTGTAAAAATATTACTGCCTGCCAAGGAAACACGGTCAGCCCACAATTTCTGGGATGCTTTCACAGCAGCACTGTCACAATCAGGTTCAGGATCAGGGCTTTCATTCTGCATGCAGGCAAAGGATTACAAAGAGCAATAAAAAAAGAAGGTTAATAAAAGAAAGGCAAATAAAAGAAGGCTACCAGACACTGACCACTCTTAGGATTATTTAAAGGGGCAACAGGAGTTCTGCCACTTACCATCAGAACTTTTATGAGATTTTTTTCTATTCGAGATTTCTGATCATCTTTAAGAGTAGATGCTAATAAAGAGAACAAAACAAAGATTACAAGACAGAAGCAAGGGGCTCTATTTTTTTTTTAACTTAACATTAAATCTTTCAATCAGATTGCATCTTTCAAATAACACATTCCAGAGGAAAATAAAATTCTAACACCCATCTACCAGTATTGAAGGACATTTCCATTTTAAATGTTTCCTCTTACTTTCATTGGAACCAAGTAAAATATTTTCTGATTAGACAAGCATTTTATAATTTATTGGAGCAAAGCTTCAGAAGAATAATGCTTATACCTCTTTGTTGTTTATGTTTAAAAACAGAAGAAAGCATAGACAAGTATGGAACATGCAAAGAGGCCAGCTCAGATAATACTAGGAAAAAACAACTACAGAAGGTGACAGGAGGAAACAAGGACTACTTAAAACAAGCATTCTTTTCTTTAAGAAAGGTGGTTTTGCATAGTTTTTTATTATTCAACACAAAGCAGAGTAGCCTGGCTAGCTCTGAGAAGTTGCAAACCCATTTTTACCAGACCTGCACCAATAGTGGTATTAGCAGTTTTAGGGCCCAAAAGGATTATTTCTGCAATGTCAAGGAGCAGACATGACACAGGCCAGAGTGCTTGCACTGGTATTGTGGAACCACCCTATGTCACATTTCTTCCCTCAAACATCCTGCACAGATATCTCATCAGCAGAGTTCTATAAAGAGCCTGGGAGAAGCAGATTTGGGATATTAAAGTCCAGAAAATTTGTGTTAGCTTTGTTATTAGGAAAAAAGTTTTTCTTTTCTAGCTATACTACAGTTCTTTCTCATCCCAAAGCTCAGGAAGCTCCTGTTACATTATTTGAACAGTCTCAAATGAAGCTCTGTGTCTCAGATGCCCTGACACAGTCTATTTGAAGGCAATGAATTTTATAATAGAAGAGAAAGACAAATCAACTCCCGATGTAACACAAACCCAGCACAAATACACAGTTATTTTGTAGTCAAATAATTCGAAGTATTGTAAGCACTGTCTGAATGATTTGTCATATTTCAAAATATCCTTAAAATAATACCTCTGCCCAGTAGCTCTAAAGAGTATGTTATGTAATCTTTCAGCTGGGCCATCAGATATGAACATTTGAGTGCTGTTGTCAGTATGGAGGTGAGGAGGGTCCACCATCCTTCGCTGCGATATTCAAACATGACATAATCCAACAGCCTGCAGCACAGCAAAGTTGAGAGGCAACAATATGCTCACCAAGATTTTGTAGAAGTTTGCATGTATTTGGTATCATGAACACAAAATTCACCTTCACTACGACAAATGCTAAATTAAAGTCTACTAGTTACACAATGATTTATCAAAACCAGCACGAAACTATGATAAAGAAACATTTATATTCCCTGAATTTTCTATTTCGAGCTAAAAAAAAATTTCACAAGATAACAACGAGAAAACTCAGCTGTCTTCACATAAAGAATTAGCAAAACAGCAACTGGACAGAAGTGTCTTAGTCCAATACTGCATTAAAAATATGCCTTACTACTCAATATGCAGTAAGTATTTAGAAAAACAAACCAAACCCCCACAATAAAGCCCCCCGCCAAACCAAAGAAATTTAATGTTCCTTAAGCCAAGATGTTTCTTTTCTCTTTTACTTCCTATCCCACTTCAAGGGTTTCAAAAGGTCCTCAACACATGCATTAATCTTTATCAGGCAAAAATCACACATCTTAATATGTTTCTTACACTGACCACTGTTTGCTGTTACTAGCAAAGCAGAGAAGTGATTTTTTTAAACTCTTCTCAACTATTTAAGACAAGAATTTCTGCCTACTTCAGAAAAATCTACTTAACAGAAACAAAAATGCTCGTTCATAGAACAATCAGGCTTGACACAAATTGATCTGCTCATCCTAAATCCCCACAATAGCTCAGAGCAGGAAGTTTTTATGCTCTAATAACTGACCCATCTGTTTTACTTTTTTTAATATAAGTGGGGTTCATAGACACAATAGCTTGTGCTTCAATCACAGCCAGACACAAGGAGCATCTCACACAAGCTTTCAACATTATTCCACAGCACGGGGTCTTAGTGAGAAGACAGCATGTGAAGGAAGCAATCATGAATGGTACTCACTTCAAAGCTTTGACATAATCTTTAGCATAGTAATATTCTTCTCCCATTTGAACCACTAAAAAAAAAAAAAGAACAAAAACCAAAACAGGTCACTACTGAAAGCCTTTGCAAAATTAAATTTTAAAAATGCATCTGATTATCTATACTCACTCAAATGACTTTTCATTCTTGGACATTTGTATTTCTTGAACTGTGCGACAGCATTACTCAACAAAGTGATTATTAGCTCCTAGCAGATAAAATCATTACTGATATCATTATATATGCACACATTAGGGTCATGTTAAAAAAAAATTGGTTTTTTAAGAATAAAACTTACCGAGTGAAGAACATTTTTCTCTTTCAGCTGTAGGGATAAAATCCCCATCTTCTCCTTTTCAGGATCAGAAAGATCAAAGCCTGCATAAGACAATGAAAAAAATACATGAAACTGGACTTCTGTCCAGACCCAAAGGGAACAATTTATACCATGCAAGCTTCCACTCCAACAGACTCACACATTCTTATCTCACAGGCAGCTGTATCTCCCTACTTGGGAAATTCTAGCACCCAACTATCTTTCCCCTTGTTTTAAAGGATCTACCCCAAATCAGCAAATTACAGTAAAACCACTCAGTCCTTATACTGCATCTTTTAATATTTAAGGTGTGTATGTTAAGACAAATTAGCCCTTTTCTAATCTGATCTCAAATAAGGATTCAAGCTTATACTTCTGCAGCAGTAGAGAAACATACTCAATATTCCTTGTCGCCATGGTCTTTGCCCATAGAAGTCAAGCACTCCAGTTTGTGTTTCCAGGGGATCTGGACTGGGATATGTCACAGAGGACTGTAAATTCAAACACAGTAATTAAAAGAGTTCCTGTTTCATTTTGTGCCAGGCAAGTGTTAGAAAAATATTAATACCCCCTCCATATCCTAGTACTAATGCTCTTGTTTCTTCTGCTTCCTGTATGTCACAAGATACACTGCACATAAAAATATACTAGAAAAAACAAAGTGAGTTTTCAAGTATCCAGAGATGTAGAAAGTATATTTAAAAAAAGAATTTAAAACCATGTCAGCATTATTTGTAAATAAATAAACACTAATGCATTTGTTCTGGGGCAACTTTTTTCCCTACATAATGAATACATGTAACGTTAACAAGCATCAAAGACATATCCCTTCCTTGGTTTTCACTTACACATATTACAGATTGTCCCACTTCCATTTAAGACTACATTGGCAAATTCACTCTCTGGTTAATTAGAGAGCACTTTCCCCTCCCAACTTACATCGTGGTTACAAAGCACACTTGCTAGTTGTTTCCGTTCCTGTGCATAGTAGGCTGCCTGCTGGTAATAGAAACCTGGATTCTGAGTTTGAATTGCTGTCAGTCCCAGCTTAATTGCTTCATCAAACAAGTCACCAAAAGCCTGAAACCTGTTAAAAATACCCAAAAAAAACAACAAACAAATCATGATCAAGATTATGTACAGAACAGCAATATGAACTGAAAGGTACCCTACAAATAAAAGTTCTGGTTACTCAAGACAGATGATATTTCTCTGAACCTTTGTGTCTAAGTGCTATGGCTGCATTTGTTCATGCTCTGCTCATGCAAAAAGTAGTCAACAATCGATGCAAAACAGAACAATAGTGTATTTTATGTTCTCCTGTATCTCTTGGATGGAGAACTAAGAATTTGTATCTTGCCTAGACAAGTAAACCTTTGGAAGTTCACTGTTAATCTAAAACACCACTAAGCAAACACATACTGTTTAGACATCCAGGCAGCGTGCTCAAAAGCCAGTTCTGCACTTCCTATTTTTTTCTTGCACAGGTCAATATGCTTCCTGAACTGTGCAATAGCATCCAGTGGAGTGTTATGTTGAAAACAGAGGCGACAGATCTAGGAAAAGAGAAAAGATGAAAAATCACTGTCAGGCTGCTAAGGATTAGCACTCAACCCCACCACTCACTCCCTCAACTAATTTTACATATTTCTGAAGGGCAAAAATTGCATCAAAACAAAGGAAGAAAAGCAGATGTAAACCATAATGTACTACACCTGAAACCAAGAGGGTTCTCTATATCATCTAACACTATTTATCATCCCCTTCTTGCCCAAGACATCAACAGAAGAGTGCCTAACTCACTGCCAAATATAACAGGGAACTTCAGAGCCTCTGGAAAGATCATTATTTAGAAGCCTACAGTGCCCAAATGGAATTTGATGGAATACAACTCCAAGAATCTTGTAAATCTTCCTGTGGTGAAATAGTTTTGCTTTAGCTAAAAGTCCTCAAAACACCACAAAAGTATGGACTGATTCTCAGAGTTACTTTCTTCTCCCTAACCAGCAGTAACTGAACTGTATTGGCCTAAGCTTTGCAAGAAGACAAAACCATTCAAGGAACAAGCAACCCTGGGGTTCATTTTCCCTGCACAGAGTGAGAGCCTAGTCTTTCAGAAGACTGCATCTCAAGTGAATTCAAATCCTTCAAGATAATACCAAACTTCAGTTAAGGATCCTTTTTTTTTTTGTAGAATTCAGAAGTCTCTGCAAGTCTGAGCATAACTAGTGTTCAAATGATAACTCTTTCTAATCCATCTCTGTAAAAGCAATATAAAACCAAACTTTACAATCTTTCTCCATTAAAGGTGCATAAACTTTTTTCTTTTAAGTAACAGTTGTCAAAGACTCGAAGTAGAATTGTTACCTTGTAATTTATAAATCCTGCCATGGTCTTGATTTCCAGCATGTTTGTTTCATGAGCCCTCAATTCATGCACAAGATTATATGCAGTTCTGTAATTCCTAAACAGGAATAATTAGAGTTAGATCATACCTGATAATAAAGTTCTAGAACAGGACTGCCAACAGTGAAAAACAGCCTTCCAACCAGAGCATTCTTCCCAGTGAAGAACTTGCCCCTTACAAACATGTTTAAATAATTTTGCATTCAGGAAGATATTTGTCACAGTCTATAGTTTAGCAGTGACTTGGAGAAGAGAGGGTGGGGGAGGATAACACGAGCCTTACTTGAGAGCATTCTGCGTATCCTGTTTCAGCTCACTGAAGAAGGCTATTTTGAACTGGTGCCTAACAAACAAGAGCTGCAAAACACAACCAGTGTGCATCATTCACAAACATCCAAACATACCTTGTCACCTACAAAGAGATACAGGTGGTAACTTCAGAGGTTTACAGAATACAGCAGTGACCTGAAAACCTGCCTGTGCAACTGTTCCCCAATAGTTCTGTCTGCCACCATGACGCAGCAGTGAGCTTTCAGTAGATTTAATCTATTCAAAACCTGTTGCCCTGGCACAAGGGAGAGGCTTTGTAACACCCCAAGATCTCTGTGCCAACAGAGCTGACTGTGCTTTGGAGCTCACCACTCGGATTCCAGCTTCCAAGGGAGCGAAGCTGGCGTCACAACAGAACACAACGCGTCTGAGGGGATTTGAAAAGCAGGAGTTAAAAACTGAAATCAAGTGCAACTCTGAGTACAAAATATCTAAGGGAAGCACATCCCACAGCTTAAGATACTACACTCAAATAGGTTAAACCATGTAGATAAATGAGAAGTTTTTCTTTTCTTAATCTGAGAACTTCATTTTGCCCTGCAGTTCTTCTAAGGAAGATGTGAGGAAGACAAATATAAGAACAAAACCAATCAAAATAAACATTTAAATTGCAGAAAATAGAACCAGATTTACTTCCTATACTAAGAGAGGAGATCTCAAATTGGATGGGGAGAATAAAAACATTTAAGCCACAAACCCTTATTTCCATGTTTTAACATACAATATAGATTGCACAGTATTTCAAAAATAGAGTAACATTACCTGATGAGTGGTTTTGTTCAAGAACTCCTTATGAGATTTAACTCTTCTTATTTCTGTGTAATAGTAAGTCTGTGCATGCTCGTAGAAAGCATTTTCCAACCTGCAACAAAGTTGCTCATAAGTTTCACAGTTTCTCCCACATACAAAGAAATTCTGAAGTTCTTCAAAAGAAGTTACTTTTAATCATGTTTATTTTAGAGTTGGCAAAGGACCTGGTGCTATTACTAAACTCCTCTAAGTTACCACACAGGGTAAGAATCTGCAGGCAAAAACCTTTCACAGAAGAGGTAGTAATATGAAGAAGTAAGTTTGAGAGCTTTGTATACCAACTTTTAATACAACAAACTCTAGTATTTATCTTAAGATAGTCTCAGGATAAGCTATTCTGATTTTGCAAGGCAATAGAAAGATGAGAGATGCCCCTAAGTCAAAAGAAGAAAACCCTGCTGAAGCTCACAGAATATGTCTGAACAGCATCTTATTTGCTGGACTGTGGGGGAAAGAGTGGGAAGGAAAAAATAGCAGTAAATAAAATTATGAGGGTACACAACAGGTTTCATCATTCTGTCCAAACATCAACAGGTACCTTGGTTGCAGAGGTAACAGCAGAACTTGACTGCAAGAGAAACAGCCCAAGGCAACTCACAGGGGGAGAGGACAAAGAGGACAAGAACAGCAAATGCAATGTGAGACTGAGGAGCATCTAAGGAGCATATGTTGTAGGATCAAGCTGCAAGGAGTAAAATCAACTAGCACAAGATCAGAATCCAGGAGAGGAATACATGCAACAGCACTCACACATGCAGGAAATAAAGGCTGAAGTACCAGTTCTGTTGTTATTATCTCAATTTAGCATCAAAAAAAAAATATGAAAAGCTAGAAGCAATGGTTACTTTATTTTGATCAATTCCAGCTGCAGTTTGTGAGCAGCATGGATACAATAACAGCATTAATTTATGCTGAGAATTATATTGGTTTTATATAAATATGAGGGTGAGAGAAGAATTAGCCTCAGACTGTGACTCCTCCTCTCCCTGAGGATAAATGGAAAAATTAAAACTAATTATAGTGAAATACAATTTGCCTTAGTTTGAGCCTTTCTTTTTAGATCTACACAAAAGCATCTTTCCTCAATCTGCTTTTGAAAGGGCTTCCTAAACTATATGAGGCTGTAGTCCATGCAAATATCAAAACAGAAGGCAAAAGAAATGTATAAAATGACACAGACATAATATCTGCAACCATATGGATGCCACTTAGTGTAAACAGAATGAGATACCTACATGGCCAGGAAGTGGAAGGAGGGGAAAAAACCAAAAGCCTGCTAAGAGCTAAACCTGAAAACATATTTGTATGGAAAATCATTTAGAACCAGCAGGGTCAATACCACTGCAGAAGTAAAAAATCCCACTTTACCTCTACCTGGGGAACATCTGGGGATATGCAGTAATATTTCTTTAAAAGCAACATCTCTGACTGTCATTACTCAGCCTCACAGAGAAGTGAAATCGTGTGGAATTTGTGAATCCTTATTCATTAGAATAACCTGGAGAATTCCAGCAAACAGGTAAAACATTCACTGCTGGTCTACAAAGAGTGTGCCACACAGCACTCATCTCAACCTGTGACCTCTCAAATTCTCTGTCAGAACCATGAAATTGTTTAGATTGGAAAAGACCTTTAAGATCATCAAATGCAACTGTCAACATGTTACCAAGTCCACCACTAAGCCCATCCTACTGTAGCTAAGCACAGTATCTACGTGTCTTTTAAATACACCTTCAATGGTGACTCAACCTCATCCCCAGGCAGCCTGTTCCAATGCTTGATAACACCTTTGGTGAAGAAACGTTTCCTAAAATCCAATCTAAATCTCCCCTGACACAACTAAAGCCACTTCTTCTTGTCCTGAGGCTTGAAGGGAAGCCCTGAGGAAGAGACCAACCTGTACTCCACCACAGCCTCCTTTCAGAGCTGCAGAGAGCAGTAAGATCTCCCCTGAGCCTCCTTGTCTCCAGACTAAAGATCCCCAGCTCCCTCAGCTGCTCCTCATAAGGCTTTTGCTCCAGACCCTTCACCAGCTCTTGTGCCCTTCTCTGGACACACTCCAGCACCTCAATGTCTTTCCTGCACTGAGGTGCCCAGAACTGGACACAGCACTGCATGGATTTCCACCCACTACCTCCACTGAGCCAGCAGCATGAAGGCCCTCGCTAGCACACCGACACTGGCATGCTTATCTTTAGGCTTATTATTAATGAAACTGGTTTTATCCCTTTCCCACTTTAAGCCTAGCTGAAAGCCCCTTCAGTAAGCTCTGCTAACTCTCTTTTTCCCTTTGAGACCAGTGTACACCATGTGCTGCCAGCAGGCCAGGTGCTGTGTAAGCCAAGCCATGGTCAGCAAACAGAGGAAGGCAGGGGCTTACAGTCACTTACCTTATGATATAGCCAACAAGGTGATCAGTGTGTGGAAGCACAAAGAGTGATTTTCCAGAAAGGTCACAAGCATTACATAAAGCTGCAGCCCTCTCTGATGCAATAACATCTTCCCCTAGTGAAGTCAAGGAGAGCACAAGGAAGTGGTATGTGGTGCTGCAATGCCAAACTAGTTCTGAAAACTTAAAGGTCAGGTTGTGAACCTTAGGCAGACCTAAAGGTCTAAACATGGAAAAATCTAATCAAGATAAAACCAGGAGCACATTCTTTCTTACTTCTTTCAGAGTACTGTGTGCTTCATCCAGCAGAACACATTGTAGAAATTTTCTAGCAGTTTTTAGCAAAAAATTACAAGTATGATGTAAGTTTTTCATCTCTCACACAATTAAATAACCTGTTTCTTGAGAAATACAATACCAACCAGGAAAGACAAACACATATTTGCAGATAAAGCAAAAAACCAAAAAATGGTTTGCCAGACACCAGAAAGCACGCAGTAGTTCTACAGAAATATACAGTTGTATCACATTTGACAGCTCCACGTGGCTCCAAAATGTTCTTATTGAAACCAAGTTCAGAGGAAAGACCTCTATAGGTACCAAACACCCTTCCCTCTAAGTTCTCACTGCTTTTACTGGTTTACCTGATCTCAAGCAATATTTAAAATGCAGCTTGCTTACAAGAAGGCAGGTCAGATGTATTACCATATAAACCATCTCTGATACTGTGCATCAAAAAATGCACTTGGACTTAAGAGGGAGAAGTCAGGGATAACAGTATCAAATATTTAGGGTCAATTTTCCTGAATGCTCTTTTTATCCTTACACCTTCCTGCAGTCACAGTACATTGAATGACTGTGGATGACATCAGATGAAGAACCACAGATAATGTGACAAACCACAGCCAGCTCAGTCCTCTGGGCCTTGTGGAAAATGAGAACTCCACAACTGTGCATAGAGTTTTCAAGTACCTGGAGGCAATGGTGTTTTTTTCTGAATCAAAACCACAGCAACTTTGGTATTTCTTCCCTGCAAACTTTGCCTAAAATAAAGACAACATAGCACAGTGTCAAGGTTTCACTTCTTATTTCCAAATAACCAGAACAAAATAAGATGTCAGCCTAGATGGAAGCACTGGAAGAATGCTACAAAGGTGAAAAAGCCAAACACAATATGCTCCAGAATGCTGTCTTCCCTCTTTTGGGACAGAACAATTGTGCTGAGTATAGCAAGTGAAATATCAGAGGCTGTTTTCATTTAAGTAATTTTTCCAAATAAACCATTAAAAAAGTCATTTGCTGTGAATTGTATATCAAAAAGCAAAGTTCAAGTTCCCCTTAATTTATGTTTAAGAAAAAAAAATATGTTCTAGAATGCAAACAGATTCTGTAATTCACACTTGTATTAGCTTGCAGTACACTATGAACAAAGGGAAAAAAAAATGTACCTGACAATTTCAACTCGAGTAGCACATTCCAACTGTTTTTCCTTCCACTGTGGCTCATCCCAGTCTAGCTCATAGAATACCACCACCAGTGCTGGAACCAAATTCAGGTGTTTGTTCATCCAACCAGTCTTCAGGATTCCTTTTGGAATATACCACTCATAGGATGTCCTCTGAAAATATTGAGGATATTGAAGTAAGTGACAAAACCCATTTACAAACATTTATAGCAGGAGAAAGAGCACAGCCTCTACATGCTTGTCACTTAGTATGTTTGTCACCTTTCATTGCTCCCCTCAAGCCTTTGCTTCTAATTAAGCCATATCCCTCAACAGCTCAGGCATCAGGGCCTAATGTCTGAGATATCAGCAGCTAAGAACAACAGATTCCAGGAAGACTGGAGAAGAGGGTCGAGCTCAGGAGCATGTCTCATACACTGCCATGAAATACTGGGCACCGTTGAAAACAGTGGTCTCAAAAAAGTGACTCAAAAAGTGACTCAAAAAGGACACACCAGTTGAGATTCTTTGCCTCTGCCAGCACCATGGAATGATGTATTTTCTAATAGTTAAACTTACTGACATTGCTTCTTAACTTGCCATTGCAAACCAGAGAGAACAGTGAAGATATTGCTTCTGCTGTGTTTCACTCAGTTAAAGTGAAATGTTTTGTAATAAAAAGCTTTATGTGATAGGGTTTTTTCAGCATACATGAAGGATCTAGTTTCTCCAAAGCTAAATTCTGGGTTTCATTAGAGCTCAGATTTCACAAGGTACCTTAGTGCTATGTAGAAGAGTAACAATTACTTTAAAAACTAACCCATGTGGGCTTTCTCTGCCTTCGGTTCATGAGCTAAGGCATCCCTAGGTTTCCTACGCACACACAGCGCCCCATCACAACGCCCTCGGCTTCCCCTTCGCCCTCACGATTTCCCTGACTTGGAGCTCCCACATTTCCCCTCCAGCACTGGGGGAAGCGGCAGCCGGGAGCGGCCCGGGAGGAACCGGGAGCGTGGTCCTTCCCCGCAGGGAGCCCCGGTCCCGCATCCCCGCTCCCGGGGCCGGCGCCGCTCGCTACCTTCGTCCTGCACTTGGGGTACTCGTGGTCGCCGGGCAGCACTTTGAAGGAGATGGGGACGCGGTCGGCTCTGCGGTTGGCGCAGAAGGCGTCCCACACGGCGCG
>VXBQ01017440.1:3797-17205 GCA_013400175.1 Phainopepla nitens
TGGTATAATTAGCTGTCATCATAGTACAAGTAATATTTACCTTGAGAAGAACTTGTAGTAGCTTAAAAAGAACATGGATGTTATTGATTGCTTTGTATCATATAGCCATAGAGTCATTATTAAGGTTGGAAAAGACATCCAAGATCATTAAGTCCAACTTTTGACTAACACCACCATCAAATAAACCATAACACCAAGTGCTATGTGGGGAATCCACTGCTTCCCTGGCAGATCAGTTCAACGCTTGACAAACATTTCAGTGAAGAAATTGTTCCTGAAAAGATGCTGACTTTTATATCAACCTAAAAAATCTATTTTGTGCCCATGAGCACACTGTTAGTAGGAGTATCATGTGGTAGCAATGTGTTTGCAAAGTACAGTTATTGTGTAATTTCTAAAAGTCTAAGGGAGCAATGTTTAGGAAGTTAGGTCCAATAATGAGAAACACTCAAAGAAATAATCAATGTGTGAATATATGGTAAACAAACATTAGCACACACAGATATCAGTTAAACAAAAATCGTGCATGTCAGTGAAAAGAAGTGATATGGGTTAGCAGTCCTTTCCAAAAAGTCACTTGTGTCCTCTTGTAGATCAGACAGTATCTTTTAGGAAAGTATACTGTCCTGGTCATTCTGGGGTTCTTTCTATAGGTCTTTCTAAGGTTATGACCTTCTCTAAACTGTAGAGGTATACCAAATCTGTCCTGAAAATCAAGAACTGTCCACTCAAAACTTAAGTTAAGCACCAGTACTTGCCAGAGTAAAATATTTTTTCTGCTGAGCTGTGTGACTGTGGCTAGACTGTCAAAGGTTCCTGAGCTAGTTTCTTTAAAGTTGTCATGATGACTGCTAGCATTGATGCTGAATGGTTATGAGTATGCGCATGTAAGGGTTTCCCAAGCACCATTGCAGTAGGCTTTCACTATGAATTGTGGTTTACATTTCTGTTATTTTACTTAATTTAAAAGTTATCATTATTTATAAAGTGCATTGATAGAAGATAGTGCATTCAGTTTAGAGCATTTAAGTGAGGCCCTGTTTTCAACTATTTTTTTCATGCCACAGAATTTACTCTGTGGCATGAAAAGTTCTTTCAGAAGTTGGGCATCAAAAATATAAAAAACTTGAAGAATAACTCTTCTTCAGACATCTCTAAATATCGTGTCTCTTTAAGTATAAACTGTAATGTGTCTTGGCACAGGATGCTCCAAGTGTTTATTAATAACAGCTCCAAAATTTATTAATTTTACTGGCTCTGACTGGTTTCCTGTGTAAATAGTATACAGATCGCGGTGCACTGTGATCAGCCTCTCCATCATGTCTGCTGTAACTTTAGAATTTATATCACACTGAACAAACAGAACAAATCAACATATAATTCTTTGATTATTTCAAAACTGTCCAGAAGTCACAGATTTTTCTGCAAATATAAAAAGACCATGATGAGCCATCAATAGTGTGCAATGAACCTCTTTCCTTCCAGACTATTGCTGAGGGAAAAAAACTAAAGATGGGTGCCCCTTTTCTTCATCAAAACCAACCTAAGTGGCTACCAGGAAAGGTGATGGCTTTTATGGCTCATCTTAAAGCATTTCACAGCGCAAAACAAGTAGCACCACAACCACAGTCGTTTTTGATGGGCTAGATACTGGCTAAACTTTTCCTCATTTTGAAAATATGCAGGAGAACACTGAGCCATAAGTTGTCAAACAGATCTCCTTCTCAGAATTATAAAGTTGATATGGAAATTGCAGAGCCCTTCTAGGCTGCTTTTATTGCAAGAGTATTTCTGACTTTCAGTGAGATATTCAAATTTTTTCCTTATTCTGAAACCTAATGAAACGCCCTTACTTCTCCATGGATATAAAGGTATATTTGTCTTCATCTTTGGCTGAATGAATTTGCCATTTGGCTATTCCTCGCCCACCCGTAGAAATCAGCAACCTGAATGAAGAACAACACAGACAAGACGGACAGGAGGGCATTGAGAAAGAGTAGAAGTAATAATACTGCAGCTTGGAATGAAGAGGTCCAGAGGAGACACCTATCTTACAGTGTGCCCAAGAAGGCTTCTTGCCAGCTTTCTTATGGATTTGAGTGTGTAGCTAAATGCTGATATTAATGCTAATTAATGCTAATTTAACATGAATATTCTTAAAAGCTTATGGTGGCCTTTTCCTGTAGCGGTTTGTGTTTATTTTTTATATGGTTCGTTTCTGTGTTCCCCCCCGTTTCCTGTGCACTATAGTTTCNCAACCTGTTATGTAATCCCTTCGCTCCTCCCTCACCCCTCCCTTAAGGATTCCCCATTGGTTGATTATTTGTACCCTCCCATCAATTTTGAGTTGTATAAAACCTCTGCACAGGGGAGTTTCCGGCTCTTTTGCTCCCGATTATGTTCAGTGTCGTACGGTGTACTGGAACCTCAGACTTAAGAACCTCTTCTCACCTCTTTGCCCATTCCCTGGTTCCAAGATCCTCCATAGAGCTAACAGCTCTAAGGTACTGCTCTCAGCTTAACCCCTGCTGACGCAGTTCCCCACTCCTGGCGTGGTGCTGGAGTGCAGAGCTAGCCTGGGCTCTGGTGGACCGTGTCATTTCCCCGCTTCTTTGGAGACTTCAGCTCCCAGCGCACAGCATATGAAAGACTAGAAAACTAAATCAATTTGGTAATTTCTTTCATATAATTTTTATTTTTGGTCAGGTAGTATCTTTGTGTTAGGGATGAGTGCACTGCTTATCATTCTTTGGGAATTTGTCTTTGATTCATTACACTGAGACCTAATCCTTCTTGCATTCCAATAGAGTAGTATCAGAAATCAAAATAGAAGGATGGTAAAATGGAAGAAGGACATATGGTAATAAATTGCTTGAAGAGAATATAGGCTATAGCATAAATCCACCATCTGTTCTAAAATTTGCAGTCTCCCGTTTTGCTTACTAGATGGCAAACAGATTACCCACCCTATTACTCTGTGATGAAAATAATTTTTATGCTGTCTTGTTATAAAATTAGCTGGGCTGAAATTTGCCATACCACTCGGGTTTGCTCAACTGAGCTTCTTCAGTGGTTGGAAGTTTAACACTTTAATTCTAGGCAAGAGTCTCCCTTCCCACAATGAAAGATGTTACTCAAAAGTTATTGTAACAGCTAATGATTTCTTAAACCACTGAAGAGAGGGTGGGCAAAAGTGTCTACTAATAAGACAAATCAGCTGTAAACCCACATTTACACTTTAGAAAATGAGAGAATGGGAGCACAATGGTGTCTTCTTTAGGTTATACTTCAGCTTGCTGTGGCTATTTTTTGAAACTGGCATCATGGCACAGTAGAGTATTTTCTCTCTAGGTGTCGCCCAGCAACATAATGTTGTTGTTTCTTCTTATAGATAATATTTGCATTATACCATTTGGTCTGGACAACATGTAATGTTCATGAAAACAAATACTAGCAGTGATAGCTGGTGGGTGATCCACTAACTACTTTTGACTCTACCCGCTGTAATTCTTTTTATACAGAATTAAGGAAAGCAATTCTTTCAGAGTGCAAATTCTTCAAAGTGCAAAAGAAGACCAATCCAGTATTTTGTACTTTCCAAACCTTCAGTTAGGATTCCTTTTTTTTGGGGTAGGTTCATGCAGCAGAGCAAGACCGGAAAGAAGCTATTTTCCACCTCTTCAGAAACGGTTGCTACTTACTTGCCTTTCACAGAATCCTGCTCCATGCACATGAGTTTGCTGCCAGAACTGTTGGAAACATGCAGAATAATCTCAATATCTGTAGAAGAAATTTGAATCAGTATATCCAAAGTTTAACTCTTGCATCTCTATCGTCTGTTAACTGTTATAATTAACCAGAGGACAGGAATCCCCTGCCCTGGGCAAACACACGAGTGTAATATTGACATTTCCTCTACTTCTGGAGCTGGTATTCTCAGTGAGACATAACACGCTGAAGGCCTAATGGCTTGTCATCGTCCTCCCAGAATGTCCTTTCAGATTAATTTTTCTCGTCTGAATATAACACTATTGGTATTTTAAATGTCTACATTTGACTCCAGATTTAAGACCTCAGACATAAATAAGCCATTTTAAGTATTTTCTCAGAAATTTTGTTGCCCATCACTGATATGCATTCTCATTTGGATCACACAGAGGTTTCAAGCCCAGAATCACAGCTGCATATAGAGGAAATAAAATCTGAAAGGCCTGATCTGCAAGACTGCTAAGCGCACAAAATTTAAGGAAGTCCTGATAGAAATCTTTGACATTCAGAAAACATTGAGAAGTTTCTCATTTTCAGTAAAAAAACAACAGAAAACAAAAAGAAAAAAAGGCAAACCCCTAACAACAGAAATGAGGAAGTGAGAAAGTTCAGGTACTAGGTAGAATTTTGGGATATACTAAAAACGAACAGAGAGATCGTTGACATGTTTTATTGAACTGGATTTTCATAACATTTGATATTTATCTCTCTTACAGTATTTTTTCAGTGAAAGCATTATAAGTAAGATGATTTTATTTCTTTTTCTGTCTCATTGAAGGTTTCTGCTGGGAAGCTCATTAGTTCTAATTTTTCCTGGTTTGAGAATTCTTAGGCTCATATGAAAATAGAAGATGGCCTAGAAGGTGGATAGGAATAAAAAAAACCCAATCATTCTGAGAATATCCTTTTCATCTTTAAGATACTTTTTCCTTCTAAATGCAGCTTTAGCAGTAATACCCCAAATGGTTTTAATTTTTAGATAAGCAGCAAGGACATAGATCATAAAGACATGTTAATTCAGTTAAAAGTTGAATTTCTTTAATATCAGCCCTTTTCTTTTGCTTAGAATACCTTTGGGAATTCAGGATGTTTCAGATGTTTTCCCCCCTTCTTTCTTCTGTAAATTCTAAGGAAACTCTGGAGAGCTGTTACTGCATCACAGACTGCTTGGTTTTCTGGCACCCTGCACAGGTGTAAATAGGAGTGTTGGAAAAAACCTCAATACTGTTTACCAGGTAGCTACTAGTATTCTTGCACAGAAATTGTGTGGAATTGCTCATACAAGGGGGCAATTATATCTATCAATTCTTTGTAGAGAAAAACAAAAAAGTAATTCCATATTTCTTTGAGTGTGATACCTACCTAACACATCCCTGTCTTAGCGATTATTATTACAGGAAGCAAGTGTATCATACACAGAGGCATTTGCATCACTGTCTAGATTATGTTAATAATTATATTAACTGAATAAACTACCTCAAACACTTCCAAGGGACATAAGAACATCACTGTTATGAGTTGTCTTTTTGAAACCTTCTAGTAAATTTAACTGTGCCACGGGGTGCTCCTGAGAGCTGAAATTCAATTGTATGTACTGTGGAATTTTTGCTGTGGTTCTGTTGGGGTTTAACAGCAGTCAGAGATCAAAGTGCCACACAGCCACCTGCTCACCTGCAGGATCTGGGACAGAATTGGAAGGGTAAAAGCTGGAAGACTCATGGGTTGAGATTAAGGCAGCTTAATAAGAAAAGCAAAAGTCATGCACACAAAAAAACCAAACCAAACCAAACCAAAATAAACCAAACCAAACCAAACCAAACCAAACCAAACCAAACCAAACCAAACCAAACCAAACCAAACCAAACCAAACCAAACCAAACTCTGCTGATACATGTTTGGGTATTTTAGCGTGTTGTACCCAGATAATAAGTTAGGTAAGTATATTTTACACGATAGATCCTCAAAGAAAGAAAAATGTAATATTTCACCCATGTCCTTGTCTGATTGTTAAGTCATGTTGAATAAATGGTGAATAAAGAAACCTAACTACAGAAGCAGNGTCAGCACAAGTCACTAGTGTATTTTTGTCCCACATGAGACTACACTGTTTCAAATAATTCCCAAGCACAATTTGTGATATATTATGGATCATTTCCACTAGTCAGTTTGTATGTCCCCAAGTCGCTTTGTAAGCTAAAATTATTTAGGAGTGTGGAAGTAAGCTCTTCTCTCCTAGCTGGTGTCAGTAACCGTAACTCAGGCGTATTTAACTAAACTTACAGTATATGAAATGTCTCAAGAGAGACTACACAGGTTTTTTTTCACTGGCATAATGAAGGGCTAGTAATAATCACACTTTGTGAGGCTCACCCCTCTCAGAGTAGCCAGCCAAAATGACCTTGTCTCCTTGACGTCTGGCTGAGCACCCTAAGACCAGCTGACACACAAATCTTATCTCCTTCCCTCAAATTTCAACTAGAAGTGATGATGCTCATCTTAAAAACTCTTTGCTTACTAAGGCACAAGAAACCTGTTACCAGCTCTTAGTCATAAGATTTACTAGTGTGAAAGCACTGATCCTGCTTTTGAAATTGTATCCGTGAATACATTTTCTCACTCAAACTAGGCAGAAAAACCAACCTAAAACTGCTAATGTACACTAAAAATCACAGACAATATAGGTTATTGCAGGAACCTTCATTAGGTCTTAAAAGATATAAACCAGGCAGTGTACAAACTATGTTTCTGAATGTCACTTTAAAACAGATTCCTGTCTGTTCTGTGTGTACCCATCCAATTTAGGTCAACAACTAAAGATGCTCAAAATGCAAACTCTCCTGACGCAAGGAACTCTGGGGAAATAAATTAGTTTTACTTTAAAACAATTGCTAATACACTGATGTCGCTGAATAAAAGTAATTAACTCATATTCTCAAGGGCAATTTCCTACATCCTTAAATATAAAGGTATCAAAGAAACTCTCAAACACATAGCAGGCAAGATATTTACAAATTAATCACACCTGTCAAAGTTAAATAGATTCTGCAAAAGTCTGACATTTCATGTCATCACGAATGATAGTAGTAGAATTCCTTTTTTAAGACACCAGTCTCATATTACAATTGCTAATTCTTAAGGCACTCTTTATCCCTTTTCCTGATACTTTCTTACATTCTGGTGCAGCCTCATTCTTCCTCCTTGATAGCACATTCTACTTGTCATGTACTACATTTGTGGTGTTGCAGCTTCTACCTTAAAAAAAATCAAAAAGCCAAATAATGAAGATACAGAATCAAGAGTTGCTGGAACTTTATTGCCATAAATGTGAGAAGATCTGGGACTATTTCTGCACAGTATTTCTTTATTTTGTCTGGAAAACAGTTTTGAAGATTTTAGTAATTTCAAGGATTATCTGTTTGAAGACACCAGTTTCAAAATTTCCTTTCCTTCCCTCTAAAGGTAATTAATACAAAGTATAGACAAAACTGGAATGGGGATTGCATATTAGTGTGGTGTCTATTCATTGACAATATCCGTATCAGCCTTTAATCAGTATAGTATTTTTTTTAAAGTTGAGTATATTTCCATCATTCAACCTTATAATTAAAGTAATGTTAAAATTGCATAGGGATGAGGTTTTAGGAAGACCTGTGAAATACAGTTACTTACTTTTAGATTTGAGAGAAGGGGAGACAAAAATATTGCAATTCTTCTGACTGCAAGTCATGTATTCTACAAAAAAAATAAATGCCTCAGAAAAAGCACACAGCCACTTCTGTTATGCAACTGCTCTTGCAATGCCTCCTCAGTTTTATCTTTTCATCATTCTCAGACTGATGTACCCTAAAGAGAAACTAAAAGCAAAAGCAGTTGGACTTAAAGACAGGAAAGATTTGGAGCATAAGGAGACCTCTTCTGATACTTTTCCGTATGTAAAGTATGCTGTATAGCTCTGGAGAGATGACAGGAAACAGAGATCACCAATAGTTCAAAGCTTTAGTAAGAAATGTTAGAGTCTCCAGATTAGGAACTTTCAGTATGAACATAAGGAAAAGACAATGGATGAGGAAAGGAAATGCTGTATGTAGTCAGTGCACAGTCATAAATGCTATTTTCTTTATATGACTACATGGATTATGAATTACAATAAAATGGCAAAGTTTGTCTTACTGATGATTTTCACTGAACTCTTGATGGATTTGAGTTTTGTCATTATGGCTTTTTTGTTACTGACATCCATGGGAGTCAGAATTTATATATGATCTAAGAAGTCTAATGAATACAAAAGCAAACATCCTTGCTTGCTTTTTAGATGAGAAAGCACAACTGTGCAGAGTCCTAATAATTGTTTAGTCCAATCACATACAGACCAGCAACTGCATTATATTGATGACTCTCTTGAATTTGAGCTATGGTTTTGTATATGAACTTTGATATTTTGATTTTCTAATTTCTGGTTTTAAAGTGAGCCCTTCAAGTAATTAAATCAAAGCACTGCATTATGGCCACAAAATAAGCTGAGCACTAAAGACACTTTTTGGAACAACAATACACCAGATTTTGTATTGCAGCATTGGCTTGGAATTCTCTGTCCTATCTAACAACTCATTTGAAGGTCAGATTTACTAGGGAAATCATAGGTAAAAAAGAAACTCCTTTCCATCACTTGGCTTACAGTTGCAGTGGCATTGAAGTATTCAACTTCATTGAAGTATTCTGTTAATGTTGTTACATTTAAGAAATTATCTGTGAGGACCAGAGTTCAAAGTTTTCAAATGTTCCATCAATGTTGCTGATTTCTGGCAAAGTAACTGTGAAGGACGAAAAGCATCGTACAATTAAACAAATAATTTGAAGGATGATCTCTAGAGGATGTAACTGTCTAAAAATGACAACCATCCAAAATGAAATATGGTCTGAGAAAGGGAAAGTATCAATAGTTTTTCTGTGTGGAAGAGTAAATTATAAAGCTTCTCTGTTTCTATTGCAAATTATTTTCTAATAGGAAAAGCAAGAGATAGTTGCTACATGGTTGAACATGTTCTGCTTTCTCTGCTTCAACACCATCTGTTGGAGTTTTCCTCATTTTCCTGATTCTTCAGTTTTCACCTGGTCTCCTAGTAAAGAGCTGTAGTTAAATAGAGTTGATAGTAAAGTTGACAGTACTTTGTACTTTGAACATCATTTTTTTTATTCTAGTTGAGCTTAAGAATTTGATACCACATGGTTTCTTCTTTTTTGTACTATTTTAATATCAAGTGTTTGTAGTTACAGTAAACATAATGATACTAATAATATTTATTACTATTTATGATTATGAAATTATACTAGAAGATCATAGAGTCTTAGAATCATCAAATATCTTGAGTTTGAAAGGACCTCCAAGAATCATTGAGTCCAACTCCTAGCCCTGCACAGGACACCCCAAGAATCACAGAATCACCATGTGCTTAAGAATGTTTTTAAATGCTCCTTGAACCCTTGGTGCTGTGACCCCTTCCCTGGGAAGCCTGTTCCAGTGCCCAATCACCCTCCCAGTGCAAAAACTTTTCCTAATATCCAACCTAACCACCGCATCACTGCCTCATGCACTTCCCTTTGGCTGTATCACTAGTCAACAGAGAGAAATCATCACCTGCCCCTCCTCTTCCCCTCATGAGGAAGCTGTAGACTGTGATGAGGCATCCCATCACTTTGCTCCAGTATGAGCAGACCAAGCTGTCTTGCTCAAGCTGCTCTTCAAACAGTCTGCCCTCAAGGCCCTTTACCATCTTCTTTGCCCTCCTTTGGACACTCTTCAATAGCTTTATGTCCTCCTTCTGCTGAGGAACCCAAAACTACAGGTGGCAGTCAGGGTGAGTCTCCTAACCAGTACACAGCAGAGGTGGAAAATCATCTTCCTCAGCTCTGCAGCAGTGCTATGCTTGACACACCCTAGTGATTTTCCACATATGGGAGAGCACATAGCAATAGATTTGCCTGGCTGGTTTGTCTGTATGCTTGCATACATATTTGAATTTCCTCTTTGTGTCTACCCCTTCAAACCATTGCAGTCTGAGCCAATTCTTAGCTCAAATTGCTGCAACCTTGATTCTTCCAGTTACAGAAGTCCTTAATTTTGTCCTTGTGTGCTGAACAGCAGGCAGCCTTTACAAACTGATTCTTTTGGGTTTTCCATGTATGCAAAATGTTGCAGTGGGGCAAACTGAAGCTTACATGGAACAATTCAAAGGCCTGAAAAAAAATTGAGGTATTTATTGTTGGATTGAATTAACTTGGATCTATAATTTACTCATGCCAAAAAGATGTAAACAAGTATTCAACTAATTTAAGTATCTCTACATTAAAGGCCTTTTTGTAGTTTGGTGACCAGTATGTAAAAATGTCAAAATGCTCATCTTCAGAGGTTCAGAAGATGGAAGTCCAGTAAATATGTTTTGTATTTTGGCTTTAGAAATCCAGTCTTATTAGGGCTAATTAGCAGAAGTACACAGGAGCAAAACATTTTCCAAGGAAAAATGTTGTCCTTCTTATTCTGCAGTTTAATTAGAATTAAGATATCCCTGCGCTGATATAATAGGCTGCACTTAATAAATCACGTATAATATAAATCACATATTTTCTTCACACTTACAGACTCTGCTTTGCCTGCTGTCCTGGTTTTTGGCCAGGACAGAGATAATATTATGCAGTAGCCATGATGGGGCAGAGACTGGAGCTGTGTGAGCATGTCTAGGTTGTTATTCTATACCACCTCATGTCACCCCTGGGGTCAGAAAAAAGGGATTTCTTGAACAGACACAGAGGATCCATCCATCATGGTTAACTGTATATCAGGATGGCACTGCACTGGATCAGTTGGTGAGGGATTTTTGTTTGTAAATCATCCTCTTTTTGTACGCTTTTCAGTATTGTTTCTGTTACTGTTTTGTTTACTTGTCGCTCTTTCCAGTAAATTGTTCTTATCTCTACCCATTATTTATGTCATTTTTCCCTCTCACTAGAGGAGTAGGGGGAGTGAAAAAGCAGCGTCTGGTTTGGGAGAGTCTTCTTTTTGGCAGGGACTCAGTTGGGGAGCGCCATTCCTAAACCATGACACCTGTGGACCTCCATGGACTGCAGGGCCTCAGATGCCTCACCATGTTCTTCACCATGTGGTACAGGACAATTTCTGCTTCAACATCTGGATTATCTCCTTCCCCTCCTTCTGCACTGANTATTTCCAGTAAAAGCTAGCTTTCTGTAAAACAGTTTTATTATCTTAATTCTTTATAATTTGTTTTTAATTAATCTATCTTGTGTAAGATAGATTTGCCCTCGGAAGATACCATTTTTGATATCTTTTTAACAGTTAAGTATCTTAACCAAAAGACTGTGAATGGGACTTTCCAGGATAAAAAAGTAAAAAGGAAATATTTAAGAAGAATAAAACAGAGACATGAAATCTCTATTTTATAAAGTTTCGCCAAGGAAGGCATGTTAGTGCTGCTGTCATCATCCCATCATGGGCTTTGTTCTCAAGTATTCTTGGCCCCTGAGTTTCATCATCTTTATTTAGCTATAAAGACAAAGATGCTCTTAATAGCCCACTATCTGTCCACAAGTCTAAAACTGAGAACCTCTTTTCTAGTACATGTGAAACTTGAAGTATAAAAAAATGATAAAATATTAAAATAAAATAATTCTTTTATTCTATTCAACTGTCAAGGACTAATTTCTCTTTTTAAATTTTTTATATCAAGTTGACTTATCCTAATGTCAGACACTATTCACTCTTTCTGAAGTAACATTTATAAGGGGAAATATCAACAGGACTTAAAGGAAAAATGATTGAGTCTTTAATAGTAATCCAAAAATGTACCATTATTTGAATAAAATCATTTTGGAGGGATGTCTTTCTAGAATATAAATCATATCTTGTTTGAGCAATTTCTGCAATCTGATTTTCTAATTTCTTCCTTGTTTTCTTCACTTTTGCATTCCATAGGACTTTCCCAGGTAGTTGCTGCTGCTCTAAAGAACTCCTGGCATCCTGAATCATAACAGATGAATATTGAAAAACTGTTCTTTATTATGAGGTAAGAATCTCTTGTGTCTGAGAGACTGTGCAACTTTACCCAAGCTTAATACCAAGGTCAGAATTTTGTTTCTTTTTTCTTGAAGCCAAAACAGATTTTTTTTTTTAAACATTGCGGACTCTTCATTTTCCAACTGGTGTAAAGAGTCTAATTAAAGATATAAAAAACCCTGTCACTTCATAAAGATCTGTGCTACATTATATTTGTTGATGGGCTTTATGACCAAGAAAAGAACCCAATACATTTGTGGAAATAAGTTGATTTAGATTTTTTCAAAAGATAGTTATCTAAAGGTGACTGGACTTTAAAGGTAGTAAAACTCTGGTAAATGCTTACCACAGAATCATCACGGAAAAGTTCCTACAGTTGGAGGGAACTCAAAAGACCTGTTTTCAAAGGACAACCTAATCTTGCTCTCTAATTTTATGACTCTATGCCAGTGAACCGCATAAGAGAAATCACATCAATGTGTATCAGCCATAAATTTTAATCAAAAAAAGGAGAAATATGCAGAATCACATTTCTGTTCACACAGATGAGAATTCTGTATTAATACAAAAGTTTACTCATCTGTGATCTAGAGAGAATAAAATTTTATACTGTGATACAGATAAAAGTGTAAAAATATACAATATTTTTATTCCTAGGGCTACAACTAAGTCATATTTTGATAAGAAAACAATTATTTTTGCTGTGAACTATATACAAAAAAGATGCAACTGCTCATTTTTATAATGTCAATTTAATATTTTGTTTTCTATTTTTTAACTGTCCAACTTTCAGTGACATTTGCTGTGTTTTCTGATTTTCAGGCTTTGGGAAAATATTTCCTGCATATATTTCACTTTGATCTCCATCTATCTTAATGCAAAACCTTGCACTGTTATCTACTTGTGGAATAAAAATATACTTGTTCACATTTGCTGATGTTACAGAATCCACCTCACCCAGCAGCAAACATTGAGAAGGAAGTATCTTGACTGAAGGGAAACCAGACCCTGAAGTTCTCATGGGAAGAACACAAGAAAAATATTAGCATGCAGATACTAACTTGTTTCTCACAGATAATACTGAAAGTTTTAATGCTAGAAGATTATACCACAAATATACTTGTGTAGGTCACTTGTGTGGAAGAGAAAACTGGCAATTATAGTTGGGATTTCAATGTAAGTTACATTTCATGGGTTATAATTGTATAAAATTGACCACACGAGTATGGTAAATGTCAGCATCAAAGACACAGGCAAAAGAATGAGAGAACAGTGTACCCCAGGGGAGAAGATGCAAGCATCTTCCCACAGATTATATAACGGGAAATCAATTTAGTTCTAACTGGTTTGATTAACCATGAATTAGCACCTGTGATAACAAGATTTTTTTTTTTCCCCTGAAAGGATCAGAACAGCTTCTAAGGAGAAGACACACATAATGGCATCTCCAGGAATTACTTAACCCACATAAAATCTCCAAACACACTCTTGGGTACTGGAAGGGAAGCATAGCTGTTTAACAGGAGTGTGTATGACATGTAAGATTCATACTTACACTTTCTCATAAAGATA
>VXBQ01017445.1:4723-24012 GCA_013400175.1 Phainopepla nitens
GGGAAAAGCGTTTTCTGTTCGGCCAAAACCCACCCAAGTGGAATGGGGGGGGGCGGGGGGAGGGAGGGCAGCCCGAGGAGTTAATCCACTTTGAATTGCAGCGGCTCCAGCCCGCGCTCCGGGCTGACAGCTTGACAGAGACGGATTGGCAGCTCCCGAGGTGAGACATCCCGGCCGAGCCACGGAGCCGCAGGAAAACCCGGCTGGGAGGGGGCAAGGTTCCACCGTGTGGTTTTCCGTGAGGGGGGGAAAAAAATAGAAATTAAATAAATAAAGGAGAGAAGGATAGGAGAGCAGGGAGCTGGAACAGGTCCTGGCAGGGGGAATGGTTCCCTGGAGCCTCCCTGTCACACGGACCCCCGAGTGGCTCCTCAAGCACCCCCCAAAGCTGACTCTGGGGTCTGCAGGCACAATCCCCCAGCGACCACCACAGCATCATCCCGCAGCTTCCAGCCGGTGGCCGAGGCACCTCTGAGCTCCCTCAGGACCTGGGGCAGGGTTTTCCCACCGGGATCCCCGAGGAGCCGCCGGAATACAGATCAATATCAACCCGGGGTGAAGGAGAATGGGCACCGTGGGGTGACGTCCCACAGGGCCACACACCTGCCCGGCTGGGTGACAGGCGAGCACAGCCCCAGGCAGGGCATTAAATCCCCTGGTTTGGCAGAAAAAGGCATTTTCCAGGCAGGAAAGAGCCGGGAAGGCGAGGCCAGGCTCTGCCTCCCAGGGCCGCTGCCTGTCAGCAGCCGGGAATCACTGAACTACGACGGATGTCTCGGAGGGATGATAGGGCAGCGACCCTCATATTTTCTGCGGCGAGCGCTCCTGTAAGCTCCCTTTGTGCTGGAATGATGGGAATTCATTACAGACCACCCCCCGCCGCGGGCGGGCTCCCAGGGGAGGGATCTGCCGGCTCTCTCCAAGGCTAAATGGGATTAGGTTATCTCCCGGCACGGATACCCAGACAAGAGCACACCACAAACGGTCCCGGAGCATCCAGCCCGGCACTGGGACTCTGCAGACACAACGGAGGAATCACCACCGGCTCCTCCAGGTGAGGATCCATGAAGGATCTGCTCCCAAATGGACAAGGCCGGGGGATTTGGCGGTGATGCTGATCCTGGAGATGTTTGGTGTCGCTGTGTGTTTTGGGGACAAGGTACTCCATTGTGTGGCTGCCACCAGAGGACCCTCACCCTCATCCTGACCCTCACCCTGTGATCAACTGCTCAGCAAAGCGTGGCACAGGCTCTGTGAGACAAGGGGTTCGGAATTTAGTCAATTTTATAGTTAACCGATTTTATAGTTTTTATACTGTGTTGTCTTTTAGGATGCAACAAACTTAGTAAAAATCATATTTAGTGAAACATCTGCCAGCCCCTTCTCCCAGTTTTGGTGCTGGCAGCCCTGATGCCGCTCTCAGTTCTGGATCACGGCACAGGGAGTGGGGCTGAGCTGAGCTTTACCCTGGGAGAGGAGGGAAAAGCCAGAGGGAGCATCGCTGTGCCCAGCCTGGCACTGCTGGCACTGCTGGCACTACTGGCACTGCTGGCACTGCTGCTGCTCCCAGGAGGACCCACCGTGAGCTGCTGCAGGAGCAGGAATCCCCAGGCTGGGCCAAAACAGATTAAAGCACCAAAAGCTCCATCTCAGGGGTTGGCAAAAGCAGAGGTTGAGTTGGGGTGGAAGCACCCTCACTCTGCCTTGCCCACAGCAGGGCTTGGCTGCTGCACTCTGGAGGCATCCCTGCCCCTAAAGACCACCACAACCACCTCCCAAAGATCACCACAACCTTCCAAAGACCACCACCTCCTCCTCCTGAAAACCACCACCTCCTCCTCCTGAAGACCACCACAACCACCTCCCAAAGATCACCACAACCTCCCAAAGACCACCACAACCTCCCAAAGACCACCACCACCTCCTCCTGAAGACCACCACAACCTCCCAGAGACCACCACAACCTCCCGAAGACCACCATGCTCTCCTGAAGCCCCCACCACCGTGACCACCTCCATGCAGACCCCAGCCCAGACCTGCTGGGCCCCCCAAACTCTCTCGCTGCCCCCCTCAGCACAAGCAGCAGCTGCAGGGTTGGTGTGAGCACGGCTGCGCTTGCTCCATTCCCTCTCCCTGTGGCTGCTGGATTCCCTCAATCATGTCAAACAAACCCAGAGAAAAACACGTTTGACTGCATCAAAGTTCAAACCTCCACCTGGCCGCGTCCCCGAGCAGGGACCCTTTAAAGCTGCGAAGATGTAAACTCCCCCAGGTCTTCATTATGTCTTACAGGCCCGATATTATATCAGATTATGGAATCATTAAACAAAAAATTGTACTCGGCGCTGTCCGGAGGGGCCTCCAGTTACCTTGTCTAAATATAACAGCATCATTTTTAACTGAGGAGCTGGTACAGTCCCTCGGGCCTTCATTATATTTCATGGGTCTGGGCTGGAATATCATCTCCCTCATCGGAGAACTCATCCTGCACTTGTGCCAAGGCCAAGGCCAGCAGAGCCGGATGCTCCTCTCCATCGGACACCTCCCACCCCGCGGGGCACCCCTCACCCCGCACGGGCAGAGAATGGGCACCGAGAGGAGTGGGATGGACTGACAGGATCGAACAAAGGATGGAGAGGAGGAGATGAAGGGAGAGCAGCGCCGGGGAGGGGCGGGGGGATCAGAGCCAGGTACGCGCCCAATTATTTTAATTGCGTGTAGGTGCCCTTCCGGCTCGCTGATGCGACACATCAGTGTTTACTGCGCCGAGCGGAACCAATTATGTTTGAACATCGAGGGGCTGAGAGACAGCAAATAAACACGGCAGCGTGCGGGGGGCTCCGCCAGCCTCCGTTTGCACCCGTCCGTCAGCGCCCAGCCAGGCATGGACCGGGAAAGGGGAAAGGGGGGGCTCCTCCCTGGGATGGGGCTGGGCAGGGAGCCCCACGGCGCAGCACGGCCGCCCGGAGGGGAGAGGGAATAGATCTGTTTGGGAGGAAAAAAAAAAGGAAAAAAAGGGTAATAAATAAAGCTGTAAAGCGATAGTTTCTGGCGGGGCTTTGACACGAGTTGTCAGAGCCGGTGGTGCGTGTGCTCCTGTCTTTACAGTAAATAACTGTCAGCAATTAGGAAGTGGAGGTGGTTCGGGGGAGTCGGGCGGCGCCGCACGTCGCTCACCAAGGGTGGGGAGTGGCGATCCCCGGCAGCGGCCCCGGGGCTGTGTCCCCTCAGGGAAGAGCTGCCTTTGCCCCCGGGTTACCCACAGCCAAGGCTCAAACCCCCAGGGCTGCTTGAATTGCCAGGCATCGGGGGCAGCAGGGGCACAGATCCTAAGGGTCTTCCCCAACCTAAATGATTCTATGAGTCATGAAATCCCAGCGTGGTTCTGGATGGAAGGATCTTAAAGATCACCCAGTTTCCATCCCCCTGCCATGGGCAGGGACACCTTCCAGCACACCAGGCTGCTCTAAGGCCTGTCCAACCTGGCCTTGGACACTTCCAGGGATGGGGCAGCCACAGCTGCTCTGGGCAACCAGAGGCCAGGGCCTCCCCACTGTCACAGAGACACATTTTTTCCTTCTACCTCATCTAAATCCATCCTATTTTAGTTTAAAACCATCGCTCCTGCCCTATCGCAACAGGTCCTACAACACATCCCCAGGGCCTGAGCTCCACGATCCTTGTGGATCCCTTCCCCCTCAGGATATTCAATGATTGCATGATCAGTGATGAACCGAGCCCTGAGCCTCATCCTTCCCCCCTGCCCTCCCCACCGCTGACATCTCCATCACCTTCCTCCTCTTCCTCCCACCCCCCTGGCAATAATTGGCTCTGCCTCCCAGCTCTCCCCTTCCCTCCTCCCGGTTTTCACTCCCCTCTCTGCTAAGAGCAGACGTGGCCGCGGCTCAGCCTCTGGAGCTGCGGGTTCTTTGACACCGATAACCTCTGTCTTTGTGCTCCGGGGCTCGGCGGCCGCTCCCGCTGCCTCCCGGGCCGGCACCGCCCGCTCCCCCCGGCCTCCAGCAGCCCAGCTTCAGAGATTCAGCCCCCGGAGCTGGGCCCCGGGGGATCGGGCGCGGGGGACCCCCAGCTCCCGTTCCTATGGCGACGGAGGATGCCGATGTCGCAGCCCGAGGCGGTACCTTTGGTACTCACGGATCAAACTGCCGGGCAAGCGGTGCCGGGGAGGGGACAGGAGTGCAGGGAATGCAATGACTTGAATTAAGAGCAGGAGAGCCGGCGGCTCCCCTCGGAGCAGGGCGGGAGGAGGCCGAACTTCTCCTGGGTGGGTTAAAACTCGATTTTTTTTTTATTTTTCCCCCTGTCCTTGGCCTCTCCCAAGCTTTGGCAAGCACACACCCGGTGAGGACAGCGGGCTGAGATCAGCACTGTGGACTGCAGGGCACCAACCCCACGGATGTGGGCCCTGTAGTGCTCACCTGGGGAGGCAGAGGTCAGGAGAATCCTGACAGGCTCCAAACATCTGCCCCTCAGTGGCCCAGGGACCACCTTCATCCCCTCATTTGCCCAGTGGCACAGGACAGAGCCCAGGAAGGGCAGGGAGAGGGTGAGTGAAGCCCAGCTCTTCCCTGGAGGAGCAGCAGAAGCTGGGGGGACCCTCAGCATCCAGCTGCCTTCACACCAGCAAGGACCAGGAACACGAAAGGGAAAAGGTGACTTCTCCCTGGTCTCCTCACAGCTTCTTTTCCTCTCTTTTCCATCTCCCTCCTTCCTCTCTGCTCTTTCCGCTCCGGAGCATTCCGTGCTTTGCTGGGGCATTAAGAGGCAGCAGCTCAAACTGTTTAGTGAAGCATTAAAGGGGCATGAAAACACTCACATCACGGGAGCTGAGAGCCCTGGAGCATCCTCGGGAAAAAAGCACCTCCCAGTTCTGGGAAATAAGACATATTTCTGTGCTCACAGCACCAGACAAAACCCATCTCCCAGCTCTTGCCAGCCCAGCCATCAGCCCAGCCATCCAACATTCCTCTGCTCCTAAAGTCAATCCCTCACCATTCCCATCCAGGTTACTCGGGAGCAGCTGGGCCACCACCCCCACAAGCCACCATCTGCCACCATTCAGTCACTCCCCAGCCCCCCAGGACAGCTCAGACGTGCCCAAACCCCAGGATTCGTGTGATTTAGACACGTTAAAACCATCACAGCTCGAGCACGTGAAAAGGAACCAATTCCTCACTCCCAATTCCTCACTCCCTCCTTCCCAAATCCAGCAGAAATCTGCAAATACTTCGGGGCTAGAAAGGAATTTTCCCCCTTTTAAGGGATTCAGAAGCCATTGGGCACACGCAGAGCTCAGGAGTCTCCTGTGCCCCATCCCGGGCTCTGAATGCAGCACCAGATCTGGGAAAATCAGAAAAAATCTGGAAATCAGAAACCTGACTGTTCCATGGAGGGGAAAGGGCTGCTCCACATGAGCCCCTCAGCAGCTGGCTGAGAGTTTTTCCTTCTCCCTTTAACCAGCCACAGGGAAAACTGGATTCCTTGGGAGGGGCTGCTGTCCTTGTCCCAACCCCTGGAGGTGGGAGCGATGCCTGTGCTCATCACCCAGCCCTGCTCCCTTTGGGAACTGTGAGAAACATTGTGAAGCATCACAGCAGGAATGAGAGGATTTGGGGCTCCCTCTGAGAGACCCCCATCCCTTCCCAAGCTCAGCAATCAATCCCACAGCTCCCACTGCTGCAAGGGCCCCGGGTGTCCCAAGCACCCCCAAATGGGGCATCCCCCAACTCCAAGGATTCCAGACAAGAAATGGGATAAACTGGGGAACTGTCCCAGGGGAAGCACCAATCCCTGTGAACACACGCAGAAGGAGGAACCCAGCAGGTGTCCTGGCCAGGGCACAGGACCTGGGTGTGCTGGTTGCTGCTCCCAGCTCGGAGAGGGTTTGGCCCAGGCTCTGCTCCAGAGAGAGCTGGACCAGCTCTCCCATTTCAGCAGGGTGAAGCATGACTGGTGCTGCTCCCAGATCCAGCTCCTCCTTTCCTTCTTGTCATGGATTTGCATCTCTCCTTTGGGCAGCTCGTTTCCAGCACACGCAGGGCTCTGTTGGGGTCTCCTTCCTCCAAGGGCTCCCTTCAGGTTCCCCCCACCAAGGGCTCAGTGCAGGGTCCCCCCTTCCTTCCCCAGCAATTGTTATGTTAAAATCCCCAGGACATGTTTCTGCAAAGAATTAAAGGAGGGTGAGGAGGGGATTGTTTTCGTCAGTGTCTCACCGAGTCTCTGACCTTGAGCGTGAATAAAAACAAGAAAAAAGGAACTTTATGCAAATCTCCTGCACTCAGCACAAGGGGGAAAATAATAACGGCAAATGGAGATTAGGAATGCAAATCGACTTAATGAAGAGGCAGGGGCTGGGCAGGAGCTTGTTTTGCTCTTGTACAGACGACTCACCCCGCCTGGTCCTGCTGCACCCCAGGTCTGATTGTTACAAATTGTATCGGAGTGGGGAAAGAGAAGCACGGGAAAGGTTTAATTCCCTAATCATGGCATTATTCACCTCGCCTGCCCCTGGCTGCTCCTTCCAAAGGCCTCTCACACCTCCCTTGGGTCAACTCCCAGCCATTCTCTACCCAAAATCGGCCCATTATCCTGCAGATCCCGGCGTGGATCCCAGGCTCAGGTCCCCAGTCCCACATTCTGGGGGTGCAGCTGCTTCCAGGGGTCTGAGGGGACGTTGTGTCCCTGCTGCTGGAGCCACATCTCCAAAGTGTCACCCCAGGTGGGTCTGGCACTGTGGGACCCCCCTGCTCTCCACCAGCCCCTTCACAAGGCTTGCCCTCACCACTTGAATTATTTTCCTCACCTTTTCCATTCCCTCACCAGCCTCCTCTGCCCAGGGTGCTGCACTGGGGCGTGGGAATGGCTCCCACATCCCCACGGAGTGGAACAAAGTCCTGGTCCTGGCAGGGATGTCCAACACACCCCACGGTGAAGGTGTGACCAGCCACAGCCTGGACACAGGACATGGATCACGAGGAGGCCACTGGCACCTTCTGAGGGAGGATTTGTTCACACACAGGGAAATTGGGATGGGAATGGCTCAGGGTGGCCCTCAGCACCACATTTCCGAGGCTGAGGAATGAAATTGCCTCTTCTCGCTCAAAACACCTTAGAATCACAGGGTCATGGGATATCCTGAGTTGGAAGTGATCCACAGGGATCATAATGTTCAACTCCCAGCCCTCCACAGGACAATCCCAAAGTCCCATCTTGGCCAGGGCATAATGCTCCTGGGCCAAGCTCTGCTTTACAAAACCCTGAGCTCAGAGCCACATCCACCTGAGCAGTCACTGCTGTGCTGGAAGGTGCTGAGCACCCAGATCCCCCAGGAAGGTGATCCCAAAGCTCTGCTAGGTCTGTCACTGCTGCCCCTGGGTGATGCTTCCTCACTGGAAGTTTGGAATGGTCTTCCTTTCTTCTACAAAAGATCAATCAAGGTCAGTTCTGTTTAAATGAGCCTTGCACTGGCCTGAAGATGAAATCAGGCCCCAGTGCCATTCCAAATTATGCTGGGATCACAAGGAATCACCTGGGCTGGCTGAAACCCAGGCAGGATTAATTCCTGAGGTGTCAGAGCCTCCCAGCATCCCACTCCCCCTGGCAACCAGAATAGGTCCCACAGACCCGAGGCTGCCCTCAGGACACATTTAAACATCAGCCTAAAGGTGCTGAAAAATTCCTGGAGTGCTTAAAACCGAGTGAGGGCCAAGGGGCAGCGACCTCAGCAAGGCCTGGAAACCATCCCCGAGCTCGGGGTCGCGCTTCTCCGCCAACGCCAGGGCTGCTGATGCTTCCACCCCACAAACACCCCCCTTCCCTCCCTCCCAAACAACATCCACGGGAGAGTTTGGCTGGGAACGCAGCGCTTTAATCTCCTGGAAGCCTTTGACAACCTGTCTCGTCCTGGCTTTTAGCTGCGTGAGAGCTGCTCGTTAATGGAGCATTAACCTTGGAGAGCTGCTGCAATTACTCCAACACTAATTCTGACAGTTTTTGGTGTATCTGTTTGTTCTTTTGACAGGCAAAAGGAATTTCTTTTTAAAAGCTGTTTGATACATTTGAGACCTTCTGTCCACATTTCCTTTTTTTTTATTTTTATTTTATTTTTTTCTGCCGGAGATGGGAAGGTGGGGGGAACGTGCAGAGGGGGAGACGCCGCCTTCCCGAGACACCTCGTTCAGGCACCAGCCGGGATATTTCCCCCCTCCCAAGCCCTTCCCACCCCTGCTTTAAGTCACAGAAGCGTTTGGTCTCTCCTGACCTCATTAGGGTAATTAGGAAACCTTTTGAAGCTGGGAAAATGGCTCTGAGCACTGGGAAAGGAGGAGAGCAAAGAGGCTCTGAAGGAGCAGGAGGATGGAGAACGGGGGAGAAAAACATCTTCAGCGGCAAGGAGGTGACCTGCAGCTCTGCTCCCCTGGAAAGCTCCTTAAATTGCCTCTTTTAAGAGGATGGAAATCCAAGTCCTGGTTATCCCATAAGACCTGGGCAGCCAGGGAGCAGAGAAGGAAAAGGGTGGTGGGGCAGGCGCAGTCTGAGCCGAGGATTCCACTTCCATCTCTGATCCATCACCACTTCCCCGGGTGCCCTTTGGCAAATCAGCTCTTGCTGTGCCTTAATCCTTCCTTCATTTGAAAAAAAACACCATTCCCTACATGTTATTTTCTATGTGGGAAACACAGGCTTTGGAGGGAAAGGGCTCCCTCTGACTGTGCAGCTCCCAGGAAAACCAGGCTGCTCCTGGCGATCATCCACCCTGGAAGTGGTGCCAAGCAACACCTTGATCTGAAGTCTGATAAAGCCACAGCCCACCTCAGATGGAGGCTGAAGGTGATTTTGGTTTGAACTCAGCTGCTTTCCAAACCCACCTGAGCCACCAGGTAACTCCTGGGTGACAGGAGTGGGAACATTCCTAAGAACACCCAGCCCTCTCCTCCTCTAATAAATGTGGGAAGCATTTTCCCTGCACTCATCCAAGCCAGTCGAGAAGCCCAAATGATGACTGTGGCGAAGCTAAAGTTATCACAGGGATAAAACCTTCAGTTCTAAAGGCAAAACGCGCTACCGCAGCCCTTTGCTACCAATCACAAAGGGCACAAACCCGATGCCTCTCTGTGTTCTGCAGAAAGAGGAGTTTGATGTGAGAGAAAAGCGGATTAAAATAACACTGGCAAGAAAAAGGATCAAAATACAGCGATGTACCCCGGCACGAGCGAGTCTGAGGCACCGCGCCCGAGGTCCCGCTGTGCCTCCGGCGCACACGGAGATGGAAGCGCTGCCACGATCCTGCTCGGCTGCTTTCAGGGTCCCCTTTGTAAGATGAGGCCCTCAAACCATCTCTCCATCCCTCCAGGAGAACATCCCATCAGGAGCTGCTCCTCCAGGGTGTCCTCGGCAGGCAGAGCCAGACCAGCCCTGCGCCGCCCGCCGGGGTTTCAGCAATGTCGTGGAGCGCTGGAATGGTTTGGGTGGGAAGGGACCTTAAAAACCAGCCAGTTTCACCCTCTGCCATAGGCAGGGACACCTTCCACCATCCCAGGCTGCTCCAAGCCCTGTCCAGTCTGGCCTTGAAGATTTCCAGGGATGGGGCAGCCACAGCTTCTTTGGGCACCCTGTGCCACGGCCTCTCCACCTCACGGGGAAGAATTTCCTCCTTTTCTCCAGCCTAAATCAGCCTTTTATGGTTTAAAACCATCACTCCTCATCCTACTGCAACAGGCCCTGCCGTACATCAACTGGAATTGGACTTGATGGTCCTTGGGATGTCCTGGAGAGGCACCTGAGGCTTGCAGGTAGAGCAGCACCGTAGTGCCCCCCCAAAAGCCTCAATCCCCTCAGCTGCTGCTCAGGGTGTTAATGCCCATCAGTTTTTCCCTGTCAGGAACATCCTTTCCAGCAGTTCTGCAGGAGCGGGGGTGGCTGGGCTCAGCTCAGGCTGAACAATGAAATAATTGGGATTATTTTAAGTACAAGAGGTTTTATTCTTTTAAAGATCGAGAGTAATTAACCACCGGAAAGTAACAGCAGCGTAGCGGGGCGGAGTGAATGCTCCAGGGAGGGGCTGGAGCCGCTCCAGGGAAACCTTCTGCCTCACACGGAGCACAACAAACCTCCTGGTACCCTGCAGGGGCTGAGCACGACCCTGCAATGGGCTCTTCTGTCTGCAAACCTGCAAATCTCAACACCTCCGTTTCCAGGCTCTGATTTTGTGGCGTACAGAAGCATTTTGAGGATGCCCAGGCGCTGCCAACAGCAATTCCTGGGGATTCCAGCGTGGCAGGAGGGAATCACACCGGCATGGGAGAGGCTTCCAGTGGGAGAGGGAATGAGGAGGTTGCCCACACACCAGTCCAGGGCCATTTCAGTTCCATTTCCCAGCACTGGATGTGACATCACGAACCTCCTCACACCCAGGAGCCACAATGGCTGGGAAGAGGGTGACCACAAAATCCCAGCGTGGTCTGGATGGCAAGGGAACTCCCAATCCTTGTTCCACCCCCTGGTGAGCTGCCCTAACCCCATCACCCCCATATTCCCCACGTGCCACGTTAATTAAAGCAGCTGGTAATTGTCTGCAAACACCTCTGCATGGGCAGGGGCTCTCTGAGACCTGCTGAAGCAGGATTTAATCCACAACCTATGGAAGTGCTGCAACAAAATCAGACCTAAAATCTCCTTTTTCTGGCAATTCCAGCCCACAAGTGCATGGAAGTTCCATCCCCCCAAGAGGTACCCCTGGACATGAGCTTCAGCTCGTGACTCTGACCCAGCATCGTGAGAAGCAAACATGGGATTGTAACATCCAAGACATCGTCTCCAATTTAATTTTTGGGCTGTTTCCTCCCCCTCCCACTGCAATTGCACATTCAGGAGCACAGACTCCCTTTCATGTTTACTCATCCTTAGATTGCAAAAATTGTCATATGAATTCTTTCTCCAATTAGCTCTGGTACTCAAAAATAAAATATTGTTCCGTTGCCAGCACAGTTCTGATCATTCCTGTCCTTTATACTTTTATTCCCCAGAGTCACTTGAAAAGCAGACGCTCCTTCCTCCTCCCCTGCAAAGCCCCCTTGGAAAATTTTTAAAACAAAAAACAAGCAGCGATTCTAAAGGAAAGGCTTTGGTGGCTGAAGTGCCACTTCCACTCACCTTTCCATGATGGAAAGGAAAAAAAATAAAGATCAGAAGGAGGATTTAGACAAAAAGCCAACTAAGTAAAGGTAATTTCTGATACAGGAAAATCTGCTCGTTGTGTAGAGGCGCTTTGTTGAGTGGAACAGAAAAGACATCAGAGACTCTGCAGAGGGTTTTCAAACATCCCCAGCTTCCTTCCCAATGTGCCACCCGATTCCACACCAACCCAGAGACAGTTTTGGAATGCCAGTGTCCATGGAATGAAGGTGAGGAAGATCACCTATCCCCTGCCCACGAGCCCCAGAGGGACACGGCCACAGGAGAATTGTGAGTGCAGCTGAAAACGTTTATGGGGAAATTCCAAGAGCCACCTAAAGTCACCCCAAAGTACCCAGTGCCACACTCAAGTGTATGAGGAATAAATGGGACAAAATTTGTGACACTGCCCTTGACCAGGCTCATCTCCTCACCCATCCAGGGCTTGGCCCCAGTGTGACCAAGAGATGGTTCATGGGGACAATCCCTGGCCCAGAGAGCTGCCCATGGAGATAATCCCAGGATAGTTTGAGTTAAAAGGACCTTAAAGCTCATCCAGTTGCAGCCTCTGCCATGGGCAGGGACACTTTCCTCTAGACCAGTTTGTTCCAAACCCCATCCAGCCTGTCCTTGGTTAATGCCACCTGAAAAACCCCAAGGTTCATTTGGTACTGGAGGAATCCAGTGACAAAGAACTCCAAAATCCATGAATGGAGCATCCTTTCCCCATTCTATATTTTCCTCTTTCCCCTCCTTAGGGGGCTAGAGAGACTTGGATCATCTCTTTTCCCATACAGTGACCAGAAAAATCACACGCAGACTGCTGTCGCACACCAAAAAAAAAAAAAAACACAAAAAAAACCCAACCAAACAAAAAACCTAAAAAACCCCCAACTTTAGACACAAACCCTCATTAAAACCAGGGGACAGCGAGCAAGAGAAGAGCTGTGAGTGCCAGCAGTGCTCCCTCCCCGGGCTGTGCCGCAGAGGTGATTTCGCACTCCACGGAGCGCGGCGCGAGGAGCCGCGGCAGCAAACAGGCTCTGGAATCAAAAGAGCTCCCTGGCACTCCACAGGCCCCGCAGCTCCCATTCCAGGGAAGGAAATTTGCATCCAAAGCACCAAGAGCACTTTACCTCGAGTTTAAAATAAATTCCGAGCGGATCCATGCCGCCAGCTTGTGTTTGTGACTGGAATCCCAGCCAGCGCCTGCCGAGCCTGTCCCCAGTGAGAGCTCGGGAAGAGGGGATGGCACAGAGCAGGGAACAGGGCTGAGGGGAGGACAGCACAGCTGCAGATGGTCCAGCACCACGGGCCACAGCAATTAGTGCTAATTGGGGTAACAGCCCCCTGAGCCTGAAAAGGAACAAGCGCTTGGTTCACATCCTGTGGCAGCTCCCAGCACCGCACACAGACACAGCTTGAAAGCACAAAATCGTGGAGTTCTTTAGGTTGGAAAAGACCCCCAAGATCATGAAGTGCAATAATTCCCCCAGCACTGCCAAGGCCACCATTAAACCATGTCCCCAGGTGCCACAGCCAGGGGTTTTCTGAATATTTTCAACCACCACTGCTCTGGGCAGCCTGTGCCAGGCTGGATCCCTTCCTTTTGGGGAAGGAATTTTCCCTCATATCCAACCTAACCGGACAGGGTGTTGCTGTCCTGCCCATGCTGCTGCACAGGGAATGCTCTCTGTTAGTTCATTAGCACTGCAGTTAATTTGGCCCAGGAAAGCCGGGGTGCCCTCAGGCTGCTGCTGTGCCAGGGCTGGGTGTTCATGTCTGTGCTGGAGCCTCTGGCATCACTCCATCAAACCAGGGCATCCCAAAACCTTGTTAGGCCCAGAATTACAAAAATCTTTCCCAGACAAGTCCTGACAGGGCCAGGTGGAACCTGGCTCAGGTGGAGCAGGGGCAAAACCCTCCCCTGCTCCTGAGAGAGACACTCCCCCGACAGAGAACCCCCAAGAGCTCCCCAGGAGCCACCCCAAAACCTGCTGCTCCCCCACCCCAACACCGAGCGAGACACAACTCCCAAAGGGCACTTCCAGCTCATCCCAGACAGCTGCTGGAGGAAGATTTGCCTTCCAAGGCACCGGGATTTATTTGCAGCTTCCCCAGGGGCCGGCAGTGCCCCGGCAGCTGCCAAGTCTGGTCTGTGAGTGCCACCTACAGGGATCCCCTGTGCCCCAGCTCCTGCTGTGCCCCGACCCCGCCGCCCCCCAGAGCCCCACCAGCAACGAGGGCAAATCGCCGAGCAAACAAAACCCTCTCCTCTCCTCGGCTGCTCCAGGACACGAGCAGCCTGCGCACGGGGACACGGGCAGGGTGGCAGAGGGGGACAGGGGGAACGTGGCTTTTGTTTTCTCAGAGCCGCTGATCCACGCAGCCGGAATGAGAAGGATGAGAAGCAGATGTGAGAGGCAGGGAACGCCCTTGGTGTTGTTCTGGAACGAATTCCTTGCAGGGAGGAGCCGGGACATTCTCATTTCAGACTGGAGGAGGCTCAGGGGAGACTCCCCAAGGGGCAGCAGCGACCTCTGCTCTCTGGGACAAGGGGCAGGAGCTGAGGGAACGGCTGCAGCTGTGTCAGGGGAGGTTTAGGGTTGGATATTTGGAAAGGTTCTTCCCCCAGAGGGTGCTGGCACTGCCCAGGCTCCCCAGGGAATGGGCACGGCCCCGAGGCTGCCAGAGCTGCAGGAGAGTTTGGACACTGCTCCCAGGGATGCACAGGGTGGGACTGTTGGGGGTCTGTGCACCCCACAGTTGGATTTGATGATCCCTGTGGGTCCCTTCCAGCTCAGGAGATTCCATGATTCTGTGATCCAGGAGCCTCTCCTTCCTCACTCCCAAATAAGCAAAATGGAATTAGGTTCTGCTGCTGTGGAGAGGCCAGAACTGGCCTCACAGGGACCTTATTTGGTCTTCTGTACAAGAAAAGGGATTAATGTGAGAACAGGGAGAAAGGAGGAGACTTCAGAAAACTGAAACCAACCCAGAGATGACTGGAGAATCATAGAGTCATGGAATGGTCTGAAAGGGACCTTAAAGCTCCTCATTCCACCTTCCACAGACCAGGCTGCTCCAAGCTCAATCCAGCCTGGGCTTGGACACCTCCACACAGGACAAAAGGTGAGCAGCAACCCTGGGAGCACAGTGTCACTGTCCTGTGGGCAGGAGCAAGGCAGGGGGAAAACCCAAAGGAGTCCATAAATCCATGAGCCCACCAGAGCAGCCTCATCCCACACAGCAGGGAGGGATGGGTGGGGTGGAATGCTTTATTCCAGTGGTTCCAGGTACAAGGGAGGTGATGCTGCAATGACAAGAACACCATGGACTGATACAGGGACAGTATCAGCATTAAAGACATATTAAAGACAGATCAGCAGTTCCAGAAGGAAAAAACACGAGCTGCTCCTTGGGGAGTTCAGACAACAACGTGCTCAAATGCTGTTTATTGACTCCCAGCACTCCCAATCCCACAACAAAACCAACAGAGCTGATCTCACCCCGCTCCCATGGATCCCATTAACCCTGCAGATGGCCCAGTCGGTTTGGGCAGGCAGGAATCAGCAGCAGAGCATCCCAGAAAGCCTCCAAGATAACAGAGGGATTATGTAAACTCTGGAAAATTAGCTTTGGGTTCATTCAGAGCAGACGGCTGTAGTCAGTCACAATGCACACAGGTGGTGACTGTTACAGGTCGTGGTCCTTTCGGCTGGGATGAGCAAGAATCCTGCAGACCAAGAGGCACATGGAGCCTCCACCAACCCCCTGATTCATCCAGGAGAAAGAAAAGTGCAGCAGTGGCTGGTGAGGCCTCAGCCTGCCCAGAGCCAGGCACAGGCAGGTCCGTTTGCATTCCCACGTTCAGCCTGAAAAACTAAAACTGGAAAGCTGCTGGAAGATCCAACTGGTGCAAAGAGACCTGAAATGAGGGTATCAAATACACGTGGAGGAACTGAAAGAGGAATGGAAGGAACACCTGAACTGCTCTTTTGTGGAAAGAGCATGTGAGGTGTTCAAAGCTGCTGTTATTTGCAGGACTCACCCCAAAACCACCTGCCCTGGCCTGGCACTGCTCACACTGCAGGAAGTGGCAGCTCCAGCTGATTCCTCCCACAGAAATGGGATCATGCTGAGCACCCCAAGGAGTCTCAGGCCTGTCACTTGGTCTTCTCCTCTTAGAAAAGGCCTCCAAGGACTCAGAGCAGAGCAGGGATGCAATGTCACGGCCAGCAAAGGGTAAATCCAGGTGCCAACTGCTGCCAAGGGGAAGTGGAAGTGGAAACAGCTCCACAGGGTCCCTGATTACAGCTCCAACTTGTCTCCAGCCCAAGACCAGGACAAGTGACAGCACCACAAGCACCTCAGTACACTGCACCCTTTAAAGGTGGCCAGCAGGACTCTGAAAACCTGAAGTGGTGCAGGAATTCCAGGCTGGCACCTCAGTTTACTACCCTGGCACCTACACAGCCCAGGCACCTCATTACCTGCTCCACGCCTTTCCCTGCTCAAACACAAACATCTGTTCCAGCCAAAATTAATTCCAGCAGAATTATTTTCAGGGCAGGGTCTACTGCTCGAGATTCCCTCAGATGTGAATAATTTAACATTAAACAAATGCTCCACTCCTGGGAGGTGAGGAAAGCTGAGAATTGCAAAGCCCACCTGCCCCAGGAGAGGAGAGCCCAAGGAATGCTCAGGTTGATCACTCCAGGCAAAGGAAGGATGAGGAATGTGTTGGTCAAACACTGAGCACGGCAGTGGATTGGCACAGTCAGGCTCATCTGGCTTCAACAGCACAAGGAACAACTTTCCAGAGGGAATAAAAGAGCCAGGGAATTACCAGCACGTGCAGCCCTGAAGGATGGAGAGAGATCCCTGACCACGGATGACAGAGCTCCAAACACACCCAGGGAAGCTGCAGCCGGGTGGAGCCATCCCAGCAATTCCCACCCCGAATCTCTGCCCTGCTCCCATCTGCAGCAGCTCCAACAGGCAGGGAACACCCAAAAGAGGTGTGAAACGATCCAAAGGACAGGAAAACGGGGCACCTGCAAGCACTGCGTGCACTGGGCAACGTTACTAAAAATATAAATACACATATGAATTTAAAATCCTCTGTGCACGTGAGAGACAGAGCTGCCACGGGGGTGGGATTTCTCCAGGAAACCTCAGCTGTCCTCAAGAGACACACGTGGCTGCCTGCACAGGATCACGGCCCTCCCTCAGCTGCCTCGGGAGATCCCACAGCAGCTGCCAGCCCCCCGACCAGCACATCCCCGTCCCTTCTCCCAGTGCCATCGGTGCCCCTGATCCACAGGGGATTTGCAAGCCAAAGGAAAGGAGCCAAAGAGATTCTGAATATTCACCCTGGAGGTGAATATCCTCAATATTCACCCTAAAGGTGCCACAGGGACCCTCCCTGCCCGCAGGGCAAATCCCTCGGATTCTCCACACAAAGGCACTCCAGCTTGAGGGGGAAGTGGGATTGAAGGATGTGCTGCCAGTTTTCAAGGAAAGGCCACGGACAGGAGCACCTGGTGAGCAGTTTTCACTGTTTTAGCAGCAGATCCTCCCAACAACCACCTCCTGACACATTCACCTTTGGTGCTACACACCCAGATCCCAAATATCCACCTAACAATGGGCTGCAGGAAAGATCCCGGCTGAGTTCCAGCCAAGGGAGTGAAACCCCAGGGTCCTTGAGAGGAGATAACTCAGCCAGGGCTGCCCTGAATCACAGTCAGGAGGGGTTGGGGTCCCCCTTTTCCAGTCATCAGCTGCTCGGTGGCTCACACCTGGCTCTTCCCCCAGGTATCACAAATTCCAGAGCTTGGCAAATGTCACAGTGTCCCTGGTGAACTCACAGCTGGGGCTGAGCAGTCCAGGCATTCCCAGCCCTTTTGCAGCAATATTCCTTTGGGTTGTGGCCCCTTTCATTTGTAAACACGTCTGTAAACTCGTGAATGACCTCGATTATCTCACTAACTGCCAATCCTGCAAAATTTAACTGGTTGAACTCATTCCCAGAGCTGTTCTGTCTGAACTGTCACCCTCCCACACCGAGAGAGTTCTCCCAGCTCCTCCCAGGAGCTGATTACAGAAACACTTTCCAAGGAAGTTACCCGATATTGCATGAAGGAAAGAGGGTCAAGCCTGGAAAAGGAATCTGATGCTTCCAGGGCAAGGAGAGAGGGATATGAGGCACAGGGGCAGCTCTTGAGCTCAGATTTCAGGTGCTGAAAATCACCCAGGAGCATCTCCCTTACCTCAGCCTTTCCCCATGCAGTGAACAGCTCTCATCTTTCCCCAGAAATGTCCCCAAAAATGCATGTGAAGAAAACAGGTTTGGTCCCCTCTCCCCTGCCCCAGCTATGGAAGGGCTTGAACTGTTAATTAAGTCACTGTAAGCAGATATAAAACTTGAGCACTGGAGATTCCACTGGGATTGGTCCCTCCATCATTCCAGGCAGCCAGTGCCACTGGTCCTGAGTCATCTGGAAAAAAAAAAAAGAGACACTCAAAATCAGGGGGAGCTGAGGTGACATTCCTTGAGGTGACATTCCCCCTCAGCTTAAAACAACCTCCCCAGAAATCCAACTTGTGGGATGTAAACACAACTCTGGGAAAGCAGGAATGGACATCCTGTGAGACTGGGAGCTTGAACTGTGATGAGACTTGGAAGCAATTCCCAAAATGGAAGAAAAAAAACTCCAAAACAAACCAGGAATTTTGCTGGGAAAACAGGAATGCATGTCCTGATGGGACTGGGAGCTTGAACTGTGATATGAGTTGGAAGCAATTCCTAAGCTGAAGGAAAAAAAAAAATAGGAATTTTTGTTTTCCTGTCTAACAGGGAGGCCCAGACTGGGCACAAGGGCTGCTTCTCCCAACA
Organism: Phainopepla nitens; assembly: GCA_013400175.1. Lineage (NCBI taxonomy): Eukaryota > Metazoa > Chordata > Aves > Passeriformes > Bombycillidae > Phainopepla > Phainopepla nitens. Next base: position 22,818 of record VXBQ01017445.1, read on the forward strand.
GCTCTGTGACCCCACAGCAGTGTCCAAATAACACTATCAGTGAGACTTTCCCAGGCCAGAAAACGAGGAAAAGTGAGATAAATCTATGTGCCAACACAGAGACCACACACAGGCGTTTTAATTTATGCAGATCTGGTTGTAGGAGCTGTGCCAGAGCTCCCACGGCTTTGGGAAAGGAGCCTCAGCCCCTTGTGAGGAAAAGAGCAACACACAAAACACACAAAATGCTCCCTCACCGCCTCAGGTTCCGGGTTTCAAACACGGTGTCCTCGTCGCTGTCGAGGGAGCCCAGCTCGATGTTCTCATCCTGGCTCGACAGCAGCCCGTACTTCTTCCTCTGCGGCTTCTTCAACCTGAAATGAGTTTTGGGCTCGTGTCTGGGGCCCTCGGACCTGGGGCTGAGGGACAGGGAGAGCACAGTGAGTGAGCTGCTGTCCCCACCCAGCGGGAGCGGAGACGGCTTAGCGCTAATTACCTCGGGTAATTAACAGTGCTGGGGATTTACAGCAACGTTTTGGACTCGCTGCCAAAGGGATGAGCGGGGAAGCAGAGCCCCGGCTGGCAGAGGGAGGGAGGGAGGGAAGGAGGGAGGGGGGTTCGGGGAAAATGGGCACAAAGCCAGGGATGAAGAGCAGAACTGGGACAGGCGACACCGTGACCGGCTTCGGGGGAAACCAGACCCAGACCGGGAGCGGCAGGGGCACGGCCACGGGGGACAGGGAGCAGGACAACCGGGACGGGCAGGGACACCGCTGCAAGCAAGGGGGACCGGGTCCAGGACCGGGACAACCAGGGTGACACCCCCGACCAGGGGCAAACCAGGGACACCCCGACAAGCAGGGCAAGCCCGCAGCCCAGAGAACACCGGATCCAGGACAAGCTAGGCCACAGCCCGGGACAACGGGAACAAGGACAGGGACACAGCCTCAGGGGACAGCCGGACGGGGACAGGACCAGCAGAACACGGACGGAGCCCCGGCCGGGTGCCCTTCGCGCCCCTCGCACTCACCGGAACGCCCGCAGCACGAAGTAGAGCGCGGCCAGCGCCGACAGAGCGCTGAGCACATAAACGGCCCGCCTCAGCACCGGCAGCCCCGACCCCACCGACAGCCTCGGCCCGGACTCATGCTCCGACGCCGACTGCGTCTCGTTCCGTGCGGTCGCCCGCGGCGGCTCCGTGCTGTTCCCCGCGCTG
>VXBQ01017449.1:275-17766 GCA_013400175.1 Phainopepla nitens
GTGATGACCTCAGCAGCTCCCTGAAGATTCTCAGATGAATCCCATCAAGTCCCATAGATTTTGTAGGCATCTAGCTGGAGCACATCCTACACCATTCATAGTCCTCCAGATCAGGGCACTGAGACCCCCTTGGTCCATCATCTGTGTTGAAGACAGAGGCAAAGATTGCGTTAAACATCTCTGCCTTGTCCCTGGCCCTGTTTGTAAAATGACCATCCTTATCTGTAATGGGACAGTGTTATGTGTTTTGCTATTAATGTATTTGAAAAAAACCTCTTTTTATTGTTCCCCACAGTTCTGACAACTTCAATTCCCATTGAGCTTTGGCCACATGAATTTTCTCCCTACAGTGGCAGCAGCATCTCTGTATTCTTCCTCTGGTATCTGACCATGCTTCCACTGGGCATACACCTTCCTTTTTTATCTTGTTTCCAAGAGAAGATTCCTGTCCAGCCAAGCCAGCCTTCTGTCTCACCTGCTTGGTTTCCAGCACTTGGGAATTGCTTGTTCCTTTGTCTGTAGGAGGTAATGTTTAAAAAGCGACCAGCACTGATAGACCTCAGCACCCAAGAAAGCATTTTCCAGGGGACCTTACAAATTCCCTGAGCAGCCTGAAGTTCTGCTCTCATGTCCACAGCTGAGGTTTTGGTGGCACTTTTCCTCCTGTCAGCAGGGATTTTAAACTTGATCCCTTCGTAGTTGCTGTGGCTAAGATGGCCACCACTCTTGACTTTGCTTAAGAGATCCACTCTGTTGACATGCAGTACATCAAGGAGGGCATTTTTCTGAGTCATCTCCTTTAGAACTTGTCCCATAAAGTTGTCATCCAGGTTTTTAGGAATCTTCTGGCCCAGGTGTGATATTCCCAGTTCATTTCTGGCAAGTTGAGGTTCCCCATAAGGTCAAAGTAGAGTTGATTTGGAAGCATCCCTTAGTGCCTCAAAGAATAATTCATCTGCATCAGCATCCTGGCTGAGAAGTTTATAGTAGGCTCTCACAGTGATATGTGCATTATTTGTTTTCCCCTTGATTCTTACCCAGAGGCTCTTAATGGTGCCACTGCCAATATTCTAACCCTTCTATTACATACAGTGCCACCCCTCTGCCTCTTCTGCCCCGCCTGGCCCTCCTGAAGAGCCTGTCACCAACAGGCATGTCACTCATAGGACTTACCCCACCAGGATTCACTTATACCAGTGATGTCAAAGCTGACTGGGACTAAGCCTCAAGCTCCTGTTGCTGGTTCCCCATGCTGCATGCATAAATCCACAGGACATGTAATGTGACTCAAGTTAGGAGCAGACAGTTCTAGAACAGCCTGTACTGAACACAAATGATGTTCAAGAGCAGCATCCAGTTCACCATAACTTCAGCTCAGAGTTATCTGCATTACAGTGCACCTTCAGAGAGCTGTACAGCATAGCACAAACTGATTGACAGCTACAAACATTCATCAGCTACACAAGTCAGCAGCCAAAACTGCAACGTGTTTGCACATCCTGACTGCTGCCTCTGACCCCAGGATTCTATCCGTGTATGCTCTTTGATTGACACCTTACCTAACCTTAACTAACAGCATCAAAATCAGGACAACTGTGGCAGGATACAGCACCATCTAAGCAAACTGAAGGGCATTATGGTTAAATAAATAATTGTCCCTAAGCTCCAGAGGTTACAAACACTACAACAAAAAAAATCCTTTGAAGGAATTGATCATCACAGCAGCATCATGCACTGTTCACTATCAGCACATTCAGCAGTTGCTAGAAAGTGCCAATTTGGCAGCACTTGTGCCTAACTACCATGAGACTGCTGAGAGGTGGCTCAGCAGCTCATTTTACAAACACTCTTCTGTACACTTAACTAGAATGGGAATGATAATAAGAGAAGTAACAAAAATAATTTTAAGGCCTTGATTTTTAAGTGTCTGGAAAACTATAATCTCCAGTAGACTTAGTAGTATTATTGGTTATAAGTTTCCCTGGCTTTTCAAACTCCATTTAACATAAAAATGAGATACAAACTTTTGTAACTGATGAACCTCACAAATGAACTGCAGTAAGATTGCTACCAGTGTTCAGGAGGTGGAGGGAGTAGATACAAAACTGTTTCTGAAAGAGCAAGGCTTCTGAGAAGAACTTGCAAATCCCATCATTAACACTTAACATTTATCTGTTAAGCTAGAAGTGATTCTGAAATGCCAAGATCTATTGGAAGAATCAAACTTTTCTGCCCTGTTGTCTCACCTTTGCTTTCCATTCAGCAGCCTCCTACCTAACACCTGAAAGCAGATCCACATGAATTCACTAACCCAGCATACTCATGAACCAGATGGGGATGAGCTTAATGAGGTGTCATGGTTCAATCCCATCTACATCTGAAGTAGGAGTTAAAAAAATAAATCCCAATGAAGAAGAGTATCTCTGGTGCTCTGCTGATTAACTGGTATGGTGATGCTGGCATCCATCTCCACCACTCACTATGGATAATGGATCAATACTTGAATAAGAAGCTATAAAGCAAGTTAGAAAGATATAACTATCTTGTCTATACACAGACCCAAGTAGCTGCAGCACCACTTTCTGAATGTGCCCTTCTCATCCCATTGGCATAATGAAAAAAGACATGCACAATATCAGCAGGTATTAAAGTTTTTCTTCAAGGCAGAAGAGCCTGGCAAAAAAAAAGAAGAAATGGCACCTGGAAAAAGAAGTTAAAATGAACCACTAGATTTGGGCATGCTCCATATACATGTAAAAGGGCTTCCCTAGATGCCATCTGTTTGTGAGTTTCCTCACATAATGAACAGCCTAGACACTACAAGGATCCAATCAGCAAACAAAATCCAGTAAGACCCTCCAGCCATGTCAAATATTTATTAAGCTCTCTTACTACAGAAGAGACAGAAAGAGAGAACAAAATAGAAAACAAAAGAGAAGAAATTATGTCAATTGTGTGGAGAGCTGCCACTGCAGCCCTTATGTGTGGAAGGTGCAGAATAACCCTCATGTCATAGCAGTTAACAGCAAACACTGCTTCACTACCCAGTTTTCGCATTTCAAGTTTAAGAGAGCTGGACAATGGAAGCTTTAAAACCAAAAAAGATTAGGTAGTACAATGAATTTGTCTTCAATCTTTCATTTCTCAATCAGCACTTAATTTTTCCCCTTATGAGTTTTCAATATGAAAACATGACATGGAGAATCACACAGAGTAATTTTCTCTTTAAAAAGCAAATATAATTTTAATTGATCTACACGAGCCCCTCTTCTCCCAACATCCCAACACTACTAGGTCAAAATAAGTTTTGGTACTCATATGTAAGAAGAATGTTAAATACCAAAGTTAATCCCTTCAGAAGGAAACACATTTTTGTGCGGAAGTGACAGTGGCATTTTAAGTGCCAGTGGCATTTTAAGTGCCAGCATTCAACTGGTTTATTGTATCACTACTTCAAATAAGAAAACACAAGGTATGCTGGACAATTATCCAGAGTTCTGACCAGCACACCTGATAATCCCATGCAGCAGCAAAATGTTTGGTTTCAAAAAAGAAAAGAGTTTTGTCAGGCTGCTTTTCTGCAACATTCATTGTGTAAATAAACATGTAATTTTAAGTATTTAATTTACAGAGACTGGATAATTCCACTTGTTCCAAACTCTACTTATTTAAATATCTGATGTTTAAAATTAAGATATTCACTTAAGTCAGTCCTAAAATCCTCAGACTCAGCCTTCCATAAGGGCCCACAGTCCATTTTCAGAGATGTACTACATATGTACAAATATCTGCTCTTTTGTTTCAGAAGTTGATAGCTTTGCCGAAGGATGCTGCTAGGTTTGCTTCCCTGAAGGCTTCTGACACTGTCTGCAGAGAGGAAACACAAAAAGTTACAAGTCATTAATAACTACATGGAGTAACAGCATGGCTGTGTGCTGGTGTTCAACAGTCCCTTTAGAAACTTACTGGATGGGCATGGCAAACTCTGGCTACATCTTCACACGATGCTCCATATTCCATAGCAAGGGCAGCTTCATTCACCATTTCACCTGCACCCTGTAATTTAATGGTACTTGCAATTAGCACAAATCCTTATGCAGTTGTCCAGGTTCTAGAATCAGTAACAGCTTATAAATAAGCATTTTCTGCTAAAAAAGGAAAGTTATGTTTTAACCAGCACTTCATCTGTGTTCTGATGTAAGTCATAAGTACTTAATCTATTTGGTGACTGTGCTCAAACCTAGCAGAAATCTAAACATTAATCAGAGTATTTGTTCTCTCATTCCTGAGAGTTGTGCAAAAGCTGGGCATTGTTCCATGGAAGGAAACCTACCCAAAACTTCCATGCTCCCCTGAAAAATTAAATAGATAACTAGATTAAAAAAGGATGTTACTACACCTACACCCTCATTTTTATTTGCTTTATTTGTGCATATTTACTAAGAGAATATATCTTAAGCACTCAGATCACAACCATAAGATTTTCCCCAAGTCCTTTCCCAGTGAAGAAAATTAGATTTGTTGATATGAGACAGACAAAGCTGTGCTTCCTTTAAGTCATGTTGGTTTCAAAATTACTGCAATTGCAAGAGAAAGTAACTAGCACAGAATCTTTTTGAGAGCAGTTTGGTATTTCTCTTAAAGAAAGCTGTACATCAAAATGTATGAAAGTGTTTCTTGCAAACATATTGTGAAAAAGAAAAATATTTACAGCTAAGAAACAAACCAGAGAAATATTAGGGTCTAACTTTGACCAAAAAACCCCAAAACACCCTAAACAGCAAAAATCACAAAAGTTTCTTTACTCTAAGTTCTGTAAATTACTGACCCCATATTTGGTGACTACAGCATAAGATTACCACCTTTGCTGAAGTCTTTAGTTGGGGATAAGGGAAAATAGAAAACACCAATGAAAAAGCCACAATCTTTTTCGCTCACTCAACTTCCAAAAGTTGAATCAATAATTTCTGCTGTTCTCTCAAGTATTTGGCAGTATTCATAAAAAGAAAAAAAAAAAACTAAAACAAACACCACCACCAAAAAACTTCACCACACAAAACTGGTCAAACCAACCAAATAACCATAGCAATTCAAGAAGGAAAAAAAAAACCAAAACAAAACCAAAAAAAAAAAAACCACCTGGGCTTATTTTAAGTTAGACCAAAGTAACTAAAAAGTGGGAAGGAGGGCAGGAGTGCAGAACAGAACTGAAAAAAAAAAATAAGTATAGTGAACTCAAACCTTCCTGTTTACAAACACCACTCCTAACTCAACAACTATGCAACACTAAATAAAAAGAACATTACAAGGCCAAGAAAGCACAATTGATGATACTTACTGAGCCTAAAATGTGAGCACCCAACATCCTGTCTGTCGACTTTTGACTAAGGATCTTCACCATGCCATCTGTGTCAGCATTTGTCTTTGCTCTACTGTTTGCAGCAAATGGAAATTTCCCAACTTTGTATTCCACACCCTGCAAAACAGATGTGTTACTGAGTTAGTGACCAACTAGAACAATGTAACCATCACATACAGAAGTAAAACAGGACACAGAGGAATGTACATGAACAATCACCAAAAGTGGTGTAGGAGTGTACCAAAAAAGATTACTTTGCAAACAAACAATATTAATGTCACACCACACAAGTCACTAAAGACTTGTATTGTGGTTCTTGGGAGAGTGGCATGCACAAGAGCATCATTCACTCACACCCCCTAAGCAATAAATTCAAATGCAAAGATTTGAATAAAGTAGCTAGATAAACAACTAGAGAGTGAAACCAGCCCCAAAGTAGAAAACCAGTTTTTGTCAGAAAAGAGAACAAACAGTACCTCTTCTTTCAGCTGTTCTTCTGACTTGCCAACCCAGGCCACTTCGGGGTGGGTGTAGATGACAGAGGGAACGCAGTTATAGTCAATGTGAACTGCTCCCCCAGCCATGCCTTCCACACAAAGAATGCCTTCATCCTCAGCTTTGTGAGCCAGCATAGGTCCAGCAACTACATCACCAATAGCATAGATGCTATCAGACCAATGAAACAGAATAAGACACTGTTTAAAAACATCCTAGCACACCTGGGCCACCTTACATAACAGTCTGTTTGAAACATGTTACTGAAAACTCTAATCAAAACAGATTCAAATAATTCATTTCAGCAGTTTCCAGAGAATGACCACACTTCAAGAGGTACTTAGTGACATGAAATAGCCAGTGACTTTTAAATGACAAAACTTGAAACGCTGACTAACAACTTTTAGCTACTGAAATGATACAGAAATCTTGAGTTTTCTTTACAGAAAAGGAAAATACGTTTTGTTATTAAAAACCAGGAGTGCTTTAGTAAGTTAAACTTTAAAAATAAGCTCTGCAGATAAAAAAAATTCGTCTTACTTACTTTGGAATCTTGGTTTGGAATCTGTTGTTGACTGGAATTCTTCCCTTCTTATCAAGTTCAATTCCAATCTCCTCAAGACCTAGATTTTTTGTAAAAGGACGCCTACCGATGCAAACTAGGAGCACATCACAAGTTATTACTTCTGCCTTGCCACCAGCAGCAGCTTCAACACTACAGCAAAATAAGAAGCAAAAATTCTAAGCTGTAAACTTGCAGCCCTATCTCTCTCTGGCTAGTAACTAATATGACCCAAGATGGTGACCTCCCGGCTGGGTCTGGCACCCAAGGCATTTCATTCAGCCTGCTCCCTGCTTCCTCCTTGCAAGAGTTCAGCAGTAGAAGAAGGGGGAAGAGGCAACACTTCTTACTGTGTTTCTTAACAATTGTTAGAGACAAATTCAGGGTGTATTTTCAACAGCAAATAGCATGGCCTGATAGGATCAAATCCGTACAGCGAAGTAACTGCTGCTGAGTACTTGCCACCCAAACTACATACACTTTGGGGTGGGGTAGGGCCATGTATTCTGAGCAAGCTTTCTTCTGGCCCAGGCACCAAACACCTGTCAGCAGCATGCCAGGCATCCTTCAAGTGCATCCTGTGTTTAAATGCACCCAGAACAAGTTCACTTCATGTACTCTGAGAGCACAAGAACCAAAGCAGGGGAAGTGAGGATATTTGGAAGTGTGCTTCAAAAAGCGTACTCTGAATCAAAATGACACGTGACAGATCCAAGCAGCATAAGCATGGCATGTAAAGAAGCCCAAATCCTGGACCTTTACAGTGATGGATGACAGACTATTCCAAGCTACAGTGATACAGCAAGTCACCGTATTAAGTTTCCAGTGAAAAAACATTTAAGCTTATTTTTGTGTAGTAACATCAAGCATTTTTTTAAACTACAGTTTCTGCACAGAGAATCCATTAACACAAACAGAACTAGTGCATACTTATGGACTTTTACAAAGCAGATTTGCTTTATGTGTTTCTATATTAACTGTTCATGTATGAAACTTCAAAGGTCTTGAGTATGACCATTAAAATACACTCTTTGGGTAGTTTCATTTATTTCTGCTCAAGAACAACAATACCTCTGCCATGCCTACCCTAAGACAAGATGACCTTCCAGTACGTAGCCAAGAATTAATGGCTTGGAAATGACTGTATGAACAGTCATGGTATTTATGCTAATTATACCAGAAGCAAATATTTTCCATGAAAATAATGATTTAGTTCTGTTTTTATTACTGATCTCATTATAACAGTGGTTTTATGCCAGCAAGCTCTCCACTCAAGTCAACAGATCCTCTCTTGTATAAGCAACTTAGGACTTAATAAATCCATAATTATGAGCTCTGTAAGTTACAAAGCAGGATAAACATTTAACTGCACTAAACAATTAGTTTTCATTCCTGTTTAGAAAATAATATCAGACTGTATTTTTAAATAAGTTTGATGGATTGGGAGGAAGAATATATTTTGCATTCTTTTAGTTTTCTGTTAAACACTTACGCTACATCTATTTTTCCATCTGGTCTCTTGGTAGCACCAGTAACTTTGGTGTTCAGTTTAAACTTGAATCCCTGCTTCTGAAGAATGCGCTGGAAGTTTTTAGAGATCTCCATGTCAATTCCCATTCCACCAACATGGCCCATGAACTCAACAGCTGTCACATCTGCACCGAGGCGCTGCCAAACTGAACCCTGCAGTCACAACAATACAGGTAAAAACAATTTTTGAAAAGCAAGTTTCAGATACTTTTACTCTAGTATTTACAACAGACTGTAAACTCTGCTAAAGTAGGATAAGATCAGCAGCAAACTGATCAGTTTCTACAAACATGACAGCATAAAATAAAACAAGTTCAACTTTCCCCAGCCTTTCCAAGAAAGGATTTATCACTGCTTATTTGCAGACTCAAAACTTCCATGACCATTCAGCGAATTAGGCTTTTAAAGAAATAGCTAATGAAATAACTAAATATAACTCATGTATGTTTTATACTATAGGTATAGAAGAAATTCAAAATCAAACAATGTGAAAGGAAAACCCAAAGGGAATTGCTTGTGGTGCTCTAATACCTCTACTAATTAAACAAAACAATACCAAATTAAGGAAAGTTTACATAACAAAATGGAGCCATTGCTGGTCCTGTCTGTATTTATAACCTTAACCATGGTCATCAGGCTCACCAACAAAACCCATGTACACCCTATTTACCAGCAGTTACCCACATCCACCCAATACAGAATTTCACTTTGCTTACTCTTCCCCAGCTTAATGGTCAGCAGGCGAAGCAACCACCTGGCAGATGGGCACAGCTTCAAGCTGCTCCAAGACCAGGAAATACAAATTCTTTTTGAAACGTGTAAGTGTAAGGCAAAAGGACTCAGACCACAATGAACTACAAAGTCTCCACCTTTCTGGTTGATAGAATATGTACTATCAGATGACATTACACATCTCTTAAGATTAACTACTGAACACAAGAATATATCCTAACTATCCTGGAATTCCCTCACATCTCAACTCCCTCAAAAGAGAAAAATAAATATGCAAGGCCCAGTATGTTCCTCTCTCATTTCCCTGCTTATCTAACCAGCTGCAGAATTACTGACCCAAACAACACTTATCCCAGCTTTTCCAGTAAAAAATGGAGCTAGCAGGCTGTGAATCTGAAGAGATTCACTACAATTCACTGAACTGTTAAATCACAGCAAAACCATCAAATACAACAAAAAATAACACCTTTTTTCCTTTACAAATTAAAGGTCAAGTGGTTTAAATATCCTCTCACCAGTTCCACACCAATGACTCCTGCACCAATGACAACCATCTTTTCAGGAACTTTTTTCAGTGACAGCGCACCAGTGGATGACACAATGTTATCCTCATCAATCTAATGACAAAGAAAGACACACAGGGAGGTTCACAATCTCTTCTACATTATATACAAAACACACAGAATGAAAAGTGCAATCAGGTGCAAACCATTATTGCACATTAAATTGTGTGGCTATGAGACACTGAAAAGGAAGTACAATTAAGTTGAAATACGTACAGTAATTCCAGGGAAGGGAGCAACTTCTGAGCCTGTGGCTATGAGTATGTTCTTTGTATTGATAACTTGTGTGCTGCCATCTTCTTTAGTTGCAGTGACTTGGTTTTTGCCAGTTATTTTTCCAAACCCAGATACATGTACAACCTTTAGTAATCACAACACAGCAAAGTCAGGTTCAAGTATGTAAGTTAGGCTACATTTCACCTGAGTCTCACTAATGTTTAGTGATGCTGCTAAAACATCTCTGCATCACTACCTGGTACAAATCACAACGTAACTGTATACTATTCCTTTAAGCAGATTAAGAATGAAGGCACTGGGCATTTAAAAGTTTTCTGGAAGAGAAAACTTCAAATTCTGCCCTTGTAGTATCACTCACTCTAATTTATGTGGCAATATGAAAAATGTAAAAAGAAATTCATATCAGAAAAATGGATATACCTCAGTACAGAATCCAAACTAACCTTGTTTTGTTTAAATAAATGAGCAATTCCACCTGTTAAAGCCTTCACTGCACTACTCTTCTGTTCCATCATCTTCTCCAGATTCAAACGGATTCCTGAAACTAAGGTTAAACAAAACAACTTACATCAAGTATTGCAGTGTGTTCAGTTAAAGGAGCTAACCTCAACACAGTTAACAGCTGGCACAGAAAGATGTGCTGAAAGGCCCTACTAAATGCTAAAGGTTACATTCCCCAACTGCTATGCTGGAAATCAGTATTGCACTTCTCAACTATAACTTATTGATCCATTAGTCAGAGTTCAAAGACCAGATATGTCCCTAAACATCCAAATGCCAGATAAAGGATATTACTTATAACTCTAAAAAATTTCTGACCAGAAAACCATCCAAATCAGGTTTGAAAGATTAAATTAACTTATTGCTGGAAAGCACTTATGTAACAGGCACTGAGAGCTCTTCACTCACTTTCAATTCCTCTATTAGCGAAATCTTTTCCATGGGCCAAGTGATACAGATGTGAGTTGTTCAGCAAGGCCTAAAACAAGCCACACAAAAATGTGAATTTGGACATACATTCACAAGAATAAGGTATTTATTATAAGGAAAAAGAATTATACTATTTACAAAATGTTCTCACTATTGACATATACGTATTTGAAAAGGTGTGTTTCAATCACAGAAATTGTACACAGTAGCTCCTACTGAAACACTCAGTAAAGTTACATACTTACATAGAAATAGAAACCAGTTAAATCCACATCTATCCTTTTCGCTCATCTCACCATAAAAATTGGTAATTACTCCACAGGGATTTAAAAAAATAAAAGAAGGAACATACCAAGTAGAGGAAAAGAAAGATAATTCTGACTGATGGTCAAAGAGAAGCTACAGAAAAACTGGATGAGGAAAATCTACACTAAAATGCCTGTTAAGATTTTAGCCTGTGTAGACACACATTACTTAAATTTTGGGGTTTTGTGCTGAAGTTTCTATAACTGCATTGCCAGCCAAACTGAAGCTGGGTGGCTTGGAGCTAGCTCAGGTACATCGATCTTCCAAATTCATAGACAAAACTGGAATAGTTTTTCTAGGGATGGCTATAAATTAGTAGCTTCAAATTCAGAACCGTGATAATTGTATTTTCATTAGAAATAACAATATAGTTAAGGTAGGATCTTACTAAGAAAATTGATTCTTTTGTTATAGCCACCCCAAATATGAAATTATCTGTATCTTTGCAAGGACAATAGTGTTTAAGTCTTTTAAGTCTTGCACACACTTAAATCTAAAGCAGGAACAGTAAAAGATTCAAAGAACATTTTGAAATACTTGCCTTACCTACATATACTTAAGTAAAACTAATACTATCAGAATAAGATAACTCCATTTTTGTAATTTTTATCAACTGTCTTTTAAGTAATTTCTCTACTTCACATAACTGTCACAGCTCCAAACCTGTAACATCCACATTACTTAAAAGATGCAACCACTGCTTAAGACTTCAGCAACCAGAAAGGAAAAAAAATATCATGCCCAATGTATTATTTTGGGTGCTTTTCTGGAAAGGAATATTTGAATCATTTGTTATTGCCTTGATGTACACAGCCTACATAGCCATTCTTAAGTTTACTGCCACTCAAATGAATTCTAGATAGCATTCAAGTTTAGCCATGGGTTCAACAGTGTTTTCATAAGAACTCTAAAGGATAAAAAAATAAAAAGGGACTTGAGAAGTTACTTAAATATATCCTAGCAGAGTTTCAAGGTAACACTGTGTGGATTAACATTTCTGAGAGGTGCTCCAATATACTGAGATACCATGAATTTCATTAAAATTATTACTAAAATACTTAGAAAAATTAATATTATGTTTTTTTTAAAAAAAAGCTTTGTATTTCTACTGTATTTTCTCCTCCCATGCTAATGGAACCTCTTGAGCAAAAGGATTAGCAACAGGAATAGAGTTAGGAGAGATCTTGTTAAGAATATCATGTCTGTTACTACAGCCATCCCAAACCTGGCATTAGCAGAGTCTTCCTTCAGCTGCTGGGTGCCACTGAGGCAGATTCCCCAGCAACAGCACTGTTCTTACAAAGGCCAAGGTCTGAAATCACTTTCAACTAGACTGGCAATGTCAAATATGAAGTTCTTATTTCTTCTTGCTTCTCCCTTCTTTCAGAGTGCACGTGTTGGACTCAGCTCTTCCTCTCCAGACCTGCACTACTCCACACAAGCACCACCAGCCTCACCCTCCAGGCCACGCTGTGCATGTACATCCACCCTGAGAAACTCCTTCCTGATCTCCTTCCCAGTGAAGCACATCATGCCAGCTGTGACAACCCACACACACTTACCTTGGATGGAATACATCCAACATTCAAACAAGTTCCCCCTAATGTTGCATTTTTTTCTACACAGACAGTCTGAGGAAAAAGAACAGAGGGGGAAAAAAAGAATTTTTTAGTAATACTATATCACCATTTCCTTATAGGCTATCTCACAATTTAGAATTGATGGCAAAGACATTTGTCTACTTTTCTGGTAATTCCACCTCTACAAGTGTCCCATTCCTAGATTTATTTTATATGTATAAAATAAGGATTCTCTTCCCTCATATTTCCCTTCCCTCATTTTTTGTTAACTTAAAATCCACAAAAGAGCTCTTTGCAACCAAATTCTCTACCAAACATCAGCCACTGCACCATGCATACTTTCATACAAGTGCTGTTCTACTAGAAAAATCTACAAAGTAAATAATCAATACAACACTCCGTCCAGTAAAAGATGCTCCCCTAACAATTACAGAAAAAGAACTACAAAAAGTAAAACATGTAAATCATGTGAAGATTCATAAAAACAAGAAAACAACTGGTAAGTGGACTGGCATAGATTAAAATCTCACAAAGCAATTTTTTCTTCAAAGAATACAAAACAGAACTGAACCCCCAAGTCACAAACATTTCCTCCCACTGCTATGAAGTTGTACCAACACCTATAAAGAAAGAAAAAACAAAAATCAAGTAAAGCAAAACCAAACAAAAATAAGGTCAATACCAACAGGGATGGAAAATATTTCATCTCCTTCTCATTAAACTGACAACATCAAAGTATGCAAAGGACAAAAACAACTGCCAAAACTTCATATCAAAACAGATCACAGGGAGAGAGAGTAAATCATCTTTGTAGAAGCAAAGGAACCGCTGTCTCCTTCTTTGGAAGGCACATACATATTCAAAGTAATTGTTCCTCGGTTCACACTCTTCAGAGTTCCAGTCCACTGAGAGGCAACTACCTAGGTGAAAGCCTTTTGCAATTTCTTTAAAATTGCTGCTTTTGTGCTAAGGTAAGGGTGACAGCAACATGGAGAGCAGAATTCACCAAACCAAATCCCAGGCACGTTCTGAGACATGCTTATCCCCTACCTCCCCTTCCTCTTGTTTTAAGCCCATGAATACATGAAACACAACACAAGGGCTTTAAATGCTGCACCATGGATCAGACAGCACCAGACTGTTCCTACCTTTACCCAATAAGGATGTTCTGCCTCATCCATTTTTAAAAATTCCACTGACAAGGCCAAGCAAAGCTTTTGGAAAGCCAATACCCAGAGAACACCACTGGCAATAACATGGGATGCTGTGGTGGTGATACAAGGGCTTAATGCTTGTGCTAGCAGAAATAGCATTAAAACTGAAATTTAAGTAATTCAGTAGAGCAGAGTCAGGTTCTTCCATGGATGGTGTAACTATACAATATTTTTGCCAGTCTGCTAGAAACGTCTCCTTACATTCCTCAAGGACACCAAAAATACTCTGTATGTTTACTAAATTATAACACTGACATACATAAGTATGCCCAAGCATTTTCCCCTCTCTAACTAGCTGTGAAACAGTGTAACTGTTTTTTAAACTCAACTGTTTTTTACTATGATGGAAAACAGAATCCAGGGCACTTTTTAACCCCCTTGTGTATGGTATCCTATTGTTAATCACAGATATGAAGGACTCGAGGACAGTACTGTTCCAACAAAAGCTGCTTTAGAGCCAGCCAAAAAACAGCTTTAGAATAATCAAACATGAACTCACATGGCAGAAGGCCACAATCTTAATTAAAACTTTTTTTTCCCCAGGTTACTAGCTAAATAACCACATACATCCAGAAGCAAGAGTACTTATTATGACAAAATAGTAACTCTCAAAGATGTGTAAAGACAACTCAAATATTTTGCACTAGGTCACAGGCAAATGTACAACTTAATGGAATCCCAAACATTTAAATTTTGCCACAGTTACATATTAGAAGGCTAAAAGATACCCAAAAAGATGTTACTGACACCCAGTTGTGGGAGTACTGACCAATGAGGGACAACACTCAGAATTACAGACAAATTCAGTTTGAAGGGACCTCCTCTGGAGCCATCCAGCCAAACCTCCTTCTCTAAACAGAGTCAACATCAAAGACATTGAGGGAGGTGATTTTCTCCCTCTACTCTGCTCCCATGAGATCCCACCTGGAGAACTGTGTCCAGCTCTGGGGCCCCCCAACACAAGACAGATGTGGACCTGCTGGAGCAAGTCTAGAGGAGGCCACCAAGTTGATCACAGCCCTGGAGCAGCTTTCCTATGAAGACGGGCTGAGAAGGCTCTGGGGAGAACTTACAGCAGCCTTCCAGTATCTGAAGGGGCTGGCAAGAAGACTGGAGAGGGACTTTTCACACAAGGACATTTAGTGACAGAAACAGCCTGAAGCTGCAGGGTGTACATTTAGGAAAGAGCTCTTTACTGTGAGGGTGGTGAGGCACAGGAACAGGCTGCCCAGAGAAGCTGTGGATGCCCCACCCCTGAATGGTCAAGGCCAGCCTGGATGGGTCCCTGAGTCACAGGGTCCAGTGGAAGGTGTCCCTGCCCATGGCAGGGGAGTTGGAACAAGGCCAGCTTGAACACCCTTTCCAACCCAAACCATTCTGTGATTCTATGATGTATCAGGGCCTTGAACAGCCAAGTTCTGAAAATACTGAAAGATGAAGACTACACACTGTGTGGGCCCCCATTCCTGTGCTCCACTAGAACTCATCACCAGGAATTCTTGTCCTTACCAGGTGGTCAAACCAGCTCATTTTGATCATGAAGTCTATTTTAGGTAATTCAGAAACATTGTGACATATCAAGCAGCAAAACCATGCTCAAGACTGCTAGCACCACCTCCTCAGAGCTTCAGATAATTATGAGAACAACAATGCAGTACCAAGAGTGTCATTTGGTCTCATATTAAGAAGTGAAGGCAAAAAAATATCCTGAAGTCACATTCTGTACTTTAGTAAGTTTAAAAACATCTGAAATATATTCAGCACATACAACTCTCAGGATGCACAACCAAATGACACACCACCAGTACGCATCAGACACAAACTGCCTCTTCCAAAAGGTGTTCAAAGACAACAGGAGCACAACAGAGATGAACATGAACAATGTAACTAAGATACTACAGTATTTCTACATACATATTTTTGCCTCTAAAATTCTCACATGGTAGAATTCCACTAATCACATTCAAAAAGCATAGTAGCTGACTATGGCTTTTTCCCCTTCTGAGTTCCCTCAGTCTGTTCTTCAGAATAGTTTTCCAGTGGTCTTTTTGTCAGTCATGATCTCTTTATTTTTCCTTTTGTTGAGGGAAAAATTCCTTCCTAGCACTATTTTCCCTCCTTCTGTCTTCCAAGAGTATAAGCCCACCTCAATTACCAGTTCCAACCAAAAGTAAGCTGTCCTAAGCAGCTCTGTCAGTAGCAGGGCTATAGAGAGTACCACAGTCAGATCTCCATTTCAAATTCTGCATAATCTGGGTAAGCAAGGTAAGGAAAGATTAACAAAAGACGTCAACAGTATCTGGTGGCCCAAGACGTGACAGAAGAATTACAGTATCACACAGCTACCTTTCAAGTACACCTGGATGAGTATTCTGCTATCTGAGTGAGGTCTCACCTTAAACCCAAGCTGAGCTGCTTTGATAGCAGCAACATATCCTCCAGGCCCAGAGCCAATGACCGTGACATCAGCATCAACTGAAACACAGAACAGGTGAGTTACTGTCTTTTCAGCAAAATAATGGCATATTAAGAATTCTGGAAGTTAATGAAACAGAATTAGATAAGGAAGCTACACCTCGTATCTGAAAGCAACTTTCTGGACACAGAGAAAGGTTGTGTAAAGGTATTCATTCCACAAGAAAAATAATCAGTCTTAAATTTCACAAGGAGAACGATGTAAAATGACATCAAGAAACTGACTTCCCCATCGTTCTTGTTCTAAAGTCTTTAAGAGCTTAACTCAAGATGTCTCAATAGTTTACCCTAACATTTTTTCCAACATAACTTCTACTGATGTTTAGCACAAAACATAAAATGCTTACTGAACGCCAGAAATTTATAAAGGGGAAAACTGCAATAGGCATCTGTGCAACCTCTATTGATTATAAAGCAGTGGAAGCTATGAACTTTGTACCTAGTTCCTATTTTACAACCTCAGTCTGTTTTGGAACATTAATTAACAAGAACAGTGATGGTGAAGTTCAACTTTTATTCACAGTTTTAGCCTGAAATTAAATTATGCAAATAAATCACAATTTTCATCTAAATCTCCACTCTAACATGGATTTCATCCAGAAGACTGATTTCTGAGTTTGAAGTATTGCTTTGTTTTATTGTAGGGGTTTAGAATGGTGGGGTTTTTTGCACAAAAGAGGTTTCTCACAAGAAATTACCTTGATCAGCATAGGACCTTTGTGGCACTGCACAAACTCCCTGAAGACCATGATGAATCCGATCAAAATGGCTTCTCTAGAAAGAAAAAAAAAATAAAACAAACCTCTCAGTTTTACAAGCTTACATCTATCCCTGAGGGAAAATAAGCATTCAGTCACACACAGATGAACACACGGTTACTGTCACCAGTTACCAAAACATGAACAGCACGACTGCAGCACAGTGGGCACTGACTGGAACAAGAGGCAGAAGTCGTTCTGCCGCTTACCTGCTCTGTCACCTCAGTCTGCCATCACACCTGCCCTCAGGTCAGTCTCACCTCAGGCTGCCCCTAACTACAAAACTTTCAACTCTTTAGACGGGGCTCTCAAACCACATAATAACATAAATCAAGACATTCGCAGGAGTTTATGAAGAGTCTTGCTCTGGAACCAACCCCTTCAGCCACTTCCTATGAACAGGCAGCTATATCTCATAGAAGGTTCGGGAGGACAAGTTTTTTAACCTTTACGAAAGAGTAATGGGAGATCAGAGAACAGAGACTACAAACACATCGAGGGCCGATCACCCTGTAAGTGGATCAGAGGATGTCCCTGGAAGCACTTGCGAAGCCCCCGGCACCGCAGCCCAAAAGCCGGGGCCGGCTGACGGCGGCGCTACGGCCGCGGCCTCCCGCGGGCCGCGACACCGGGGACCAGCACCGACAACGCACACGGCAGCGGGGAGGCTGGCTCCTGCTGCTCACGGCCCCTGAGGGCCGCCACGTCCCCTCCGCCAGGCCGAGCGGCGAGGGGAGGGGACAGCGGGGC